>JAQGAN010000012.1:0-24356 GCA_034697745.1 Nothrus palustris
GATGGATCAGAATTAAATTATCACAATTAGGCCGATGGCTATCCTAATAATATTATAGATAAAAAATGTGTTCTAATGCAATCTGCCTGATTTTAGAAATTCCACAAATATAATTAAAGCTAGTAATGTAGGCAAATGGGTAAACACGCCGTGTGAAAGAAGTAACTGGTTGTTTGTGAGAAGATGCAAGCATTGGTCACTTTCAAAGTTACAAAAAGCGTTTTTGGATGAAAGGAGAAAAATTATCGATTCTTAGAAATTCTTAGAAAAGAAAACAAAATCCTCAAGATTTTGCTTTACGAAATGAAATATTATTTCACTGATTTAGTGAAAAAAGGAATAAATGTATATTATTCATATTAATGATGAAAATAATAAATATCACGTTATCGAAATTCCAAAAAATAGCGATGAATTAATATGAACATGGGATAAATCAATGCAGATTCGTCAAAAATATAGTGCAACATTAGTCGGTATTGAATCGATGGAAGAACAGCTGATAATCCGTTCATTTTAGGACTATTTGGATAGAAAACGACTTCCATAGAACGTTGATGGACAAGTGGTAGTAAAAATTCTAGCGGTATATTTATTTGGATGAATAGTGAGAATGAAATTAAATATACAAATTGGAATGAAGGAGACCCTAATAACAATGCCACAAATGAAGAGTGCATAGGCACGGGAAGATTTATTAAAAAATGATCTGATTATACTTGTGACACATGGAAACATTTTGTTATTTGTGAGATTTCTTTAAATTTGTGTTATTTCATATTAATAATTGTATTATTAGTTTGCTATTTGTTATACTAGTATTTTCAATAATTAAGTTCTGACGGGCAAACCTCTGAATGTTTGAAAAAATAAGATTAAAAAAATATTGTTTGACATTTCAATGGAATAAATACAAAAAATAAAGTTAATCGAAAATTGGGTTTCATTTCTGTGAAAATTTGAACAAGTCCAGTTGGCAATATTCGATGGAGCTCAATAGAATACAAATTGGAGTAATTATTTATTTTTAATGGCGTGGAAATACCTGTTATGAAGGTATTCATTTTCGAATGTCACAACGTTTAGGACATAATATAGTTTCCGAATCAACAATCACAATTATTATTCGGGAGTTTACGCGCGGCCGGCAATCACATAAAGATGAACCACATTTAGGTAGACCTGTCATTGGAATGTTGAGTGCGTTAGGAATATGCATATATAGAAATATATATATGCAATTATGCAATAGAAATATTCACAGAATTGAAACCAAATTTTGATAAACTTTTTTTTGTATTTATTTTAATGAAATGTCAAACTATATTTTTGTAATCTTATTTTTTCAAAAAATTCAGAGGTTTGCCCGTCAGAACTTAATTATTGAAAATACTAGTATATCATTATTTAATCAAAGAAAACCTATAATAACTGATGTAAACAGTCTGCAAAATCAATTAAGGATCTATTTGTTAGTTAATACAGACAAATATCAAGTTAATTTAATTAATAATTAATATAAAACTTTTCTTAGTTTACTTCACAACTAAAGTAGACATTTAAAAGAGGTAATTGTGGACATTGTTTCAGTTGATGAACTCAATTAATCTAAAAATCAGGTAATCGATACTAAAAATATTTTTTTTATTAAAGTCAAAATAAATAGGATATTAAAAATTGAAATTCACATACGCAATGCCTAAGCTCTAAATGTTAGTGCAAATTACTTTAATTTTAATTTTCTATTTTATTTATAAATCTCAAAAATAAAACAAAACTAATACAGCTCTAAATCAATCAAAGATAATATTTGACATTAGAAAGGGTTCGTCCAAATCACTGTCTGCGCTCAGTTGCGAAATTCACAAATTGTTAGAAAAATTTTACTATAAAGAAGAAATTTATTTAATAGTTAAAAGTATTTCACAAATTTATAATAAACAAAATGTTTTTACTTTTGAGTTCAGAAAATGATCTTAAATACAATATAAAATTTTCAGTAATTATAATTATTTTCTGCAAATGAGTTTATGTTTATATAGTTTCCAATCATTTGACTGAAAATTGCGGTCACAATAATAAGCTCTTTCACAACGACTGCAACAATTTTTGTGTCGTCTTTCAAACAATAGCGACACTTATTAGCCATTCTTTGATTGTTATCCATTGCAATGAGAGTTTTCGGGTCATCGACTCTAATGGCAGGTTTTCGGTCGCGACACATACGCATATAGGGATTAATTAATTGCATTTTAATCCCAAATCCATACGTCTGACGAACAATAGACTCATTGATCTCGTATTCAAAGTTATAGATAAAACATCTCTGCGTTTCTCCATTTTCATCCTGTAATATATTTCTAATCGAAGAAAAATTATAAATCGGGTCTTCAATAAAAATTATAATCATAACAAATCCCTCATAAGTATGATCTTTAGTCGCATCCATATCTCCAAGAGTTATTTGTTTTAATCCAAGTACACTTTTAGGTGCTTTTTGTTGACTAATAACCGGAGTGGTTGAAGGCTTAATAATTTTATTTGATTTAATGGCATTCATTTCAAATGATGTCATCTCTCTGTGTTCACGAATAAGTTCAATACGATTAGGATCTGATAGTATTTCAGTAGTGGTTACTTTTGCAAATTTGCTTTGATTTAAAAAACTTCAGTTTTTATCTCTGAATTCTTCAAAATCATAGAAATAAATCTTTTATTTTCTGATTCGTAGCGAAGAAAAAACGGTAATTCAGTTTTTTCAGCCTCTAATCCTTTTTCATAATAAGCTCTCATTTGATTAATATTTTGGTCAAAATTTATATCTTTATCCTTAATATCAAAAGACAAAGCCATCGCATAATAACTTTCGGGTACTTTTCTGTGATCTTTTGGTTCGATTTCTAAGAAATGCAAATATGCGTTCAATACGTCTTTTGGATCTGAATTATGACACAATCGCATCATTGCTGCCCTTTTATAGCGTATATTACAATCATTTGGTGACAGCTCTAGAGCTTTATTTAACTGATCCAAACCCTTGTTATATTCACTTATAAACCCATATAAACAACCGCACGATTTGAAAAAATAGCTTTCATTCGGATATTTTACAGTACATTCTTCAAGAAAAACAATGGTCTCTTTAATTGAATGAAATATCTCATAACAAACTCACGCGTAAATATTTAACTGCGATTTTTTATTTCCTTCTGTTCTCAAGATATTGTTCACCACATCTATAGCTTTATTATTTATGTCTAATGAAAAGTGAATTACTATCTCTTCTATTCTCATAGTGTTCGTTAAGTTTTCAATGAACTCCAAATACTTGTTATTCCCGAAATCCATCAAAGCTCTAATAAAATAAGTCATCGATTTTTTCATAATTTTTGCAAATTCTTATCCATTGTTAGCAAATTCATGAATTAAATTCGGATCGTATTTAAAATTGCTTTCTGTAAACATAGGAAGTGTTTCCAACTTTCCTGAATATAAATAACTCTCAAATTCATCGTATATTTCTTTTTTATCTTCGGTTACGTAAAATGTTTTCATTCTATGTGAACGTTCTCTTAAAGACAAACCATCAGAATTGAGATCAAATTTTGTCTCAAACTCTAATAAAACAGAATTCAAACTATGTTCTGATTCAGAAATAACTTTTAGAAATTCATTTACATGAAGTTTTGCCAAAACATTTCTATTATCTATAGCTCCCTTATGCTAAAGGCGAGCTTTTTCGTGTCTCCTAATTGTAGATAAAGTGATGACAATTTTAGCACAGAATTGGAATCTTTTCCTGCAGCAGATAATAAGAAACATTGTTCTGCTTTTTAAAAAAGATTCTTTGCAACACCTTTTCCTTCGCGATAAAGAGCTTATAAATTATTGGCAGCATTTGGACAGCCATTAGATTAAGATTTTTTGTACGAAAAGACAGCCGTTGAATAATTTTGTATAACTCCTTTACCATCTTCATAGCTAAGGCCTAAAAATGTTGTGCTTCAGCGACTCCTATTATTTTAAATTTATCAATACTTGATATTGGAGGACAATTAGCAGCCCTTTCCCAAAGTTTAATAGCCATATCGTGATTGACTTCAACCCCATATAATTTACTATACATAAGACCCAAGTTATACATTCCCTCAGTATTTCCGACTTCAGCACCTCTTTTGAATAATTTGAACGCCATTTCAAAGTCCTGTTTATAACCACGCATTCCGTTATAATAACGATGAGCTCGAGTCACATCATCTAAAGCTTTATTAAATCTTTCATTCATTTCAGGCATTTGTTTGATATGCTCTGCAGTATAATCACTAAAACCCATTTCTTTAATTATTTTAAACATATCTTTGAATGAAACAAAATGCGATTTAGGTTTTCGGCCGATTTAAACGAATTTCTGTCATCTAAATGTTTATAACGTTTCTCTTCAGCCAATTTAGATCTCGAAGAATCCCTCGCTTTTATTATTTCTTTATTACTCGTCTCTAAAGCGAGAGCTCTATTGAAATGATTGATAGCTTTTGAAAACTTATTCAATGAATGATAAGCACAACCGATACGATAGTATGACTTAAACCAAAAGGGATTAATTCAACGCATTGTTTGGCGTCTAATAAAGCTCTATATATAAAAGCATTCTGATTCCGCTTTTACTTTTCCGTTCATTAAGTTTGAGATAAGCTATGGATCGGTTTGAATACAAAACAGTCATCTCTTCATTATTAAGTCCTTTCAATACAAGCGCTTCACTATATTTATCAATCGAATCTTTGTACTTATTCTCTTTATATAATTTATTATCTTTAAAATCAAATAAACACTTATTTTCAAAACATTTAAAATTTTCTAAAATATTTGATACCTAATCTTTTCAATTCTTGAGCTTTGGCTCTATTTTCATCATTTAGAACATAACTCAAATCATTATCTTCTGAAGTGATTTATTCCTCAATCAAATCCAATCTTCTTTTGATTTCAAAAAATTATACAAAATTTCTATTAAATCATTTGATAGTTCATCGAATTCCTCATCATTTAACTCAAGATTTAAATTATGAAAAACTCTATTTCTTAAGCTAAGCATTTGTTCAAATTTTTGAGAATAATTGTCTGCTTTAACTTTTATCAGTCCTTTCTTTTTAACTTTCACTTTATTTCTTTCTTCACTAAACTTAACTGTTTTTAAGACATCCGCTAATAGAGTGAAATCCCTGTAATTGATGTCTCCGCTGTCGAGTCTATATTTTGTGAATTGTTTATAAAACGCATTTTTATAAAAGGCTAAACCAAGTTCAGTATTGATATGTAGAGCACTTTCTTTATTGCTATTCCATTGAATTCCATTATTATATTCTTTGTATTTCTCACTGAATATACGCCTCAAAACATGAGAAGCCTTTGTAATCAGTAAATCCGTTTTAATGAAATTCTCTAATTCTCTATTTATATTGATATTGAAAATCTAACTTATTTAAATTATATTAAGTTATTGTTAACTTTTATAAAATTGTATTGTAAAAATACTGAATTTCAAATTTAAATCTTTTTTCTTAAAAAAATAAATTTTAAAAAATAAGCATTTTTTAAATATGTGTAACTTTTATTTCCAAAGCTTAATATGTTTTTATCTAATTAAATATAGCAGAAATATGATCTATATTTGAACACTAATTATGGTAAATTGATATAAAGCACAGTAACCATAATTTTTTCACTTGGATGGGCTAAAATTTTAGTATTTTCTTTTTCTAGTTTACAATACAGTTACGGTATTAACATTTGAAAATCCTTTGGGGGGTTCCATAGTCCGCCCGTTGGCTACGGCTGTGATAAAAACTTATATTTACTTAAATTATCATAAATTATTATTATATTTTAATCAATTTGATAATCAATTTATCCATGAAGTAATGCTCAAATATTTATGTTATATCTTCGTTTAACAATAGAGTATCAATAATTATATAGTTTATAATCTCAAATTAAACGCCTTTTATTATTATCAAATAATTAATCAACGCTAACCGATTTAATTAGATGTTCTCACTAAATACTATTTGTTAAAATCTTGATTAGTAACTTAATTATTATTATTATTATTTCCTACAAATAAGTTTATGTTTAAGAAGTTTCCAATCATTTGACTGACAATTGCGGTCACAATAATAGGCTCTTTCACAACGAATGCAATAACTCTTCGCATTGTTTTTCAAACAATAGCGACACATATTTACCATTCCTTGATTGTCATCCATTGCAATGAGAGTTTGCGGGTCATCGACTCTAATGGCAGGTTTTCGGTCGTGAGCCATACGCATATAGGGATTAATTAATTGCATTTTTATCCCAAATCCATACGTCTGTCGAACAAAAGACTCATTGTTCTCGTATTCAAAGTTATAAATAAAACATCTCTGAGTTTCTCCATTTTCATCCTGTATTACACTTGCAATCGAAGTCATGCCAGTGATCGGGTCCTCAATAAAAGTTATATTCATAACAAATCCCTCATAAATATGATCTTTAGTCGGATCCATATCTCTAAGATTTATGTGTTTTAATCCCCAAATAGCTTTTGGTGCTTTTTGTCGTTTTAGAGCAGGAGTTGTATAATTATATCTAACCTTATTTTGAATCAAATCAAGAATATTTGATGAGTGCTCTCTATGCATAAGAATTATTCCAATACGATTAGGATCTGTTAGAATTTCAGTACTCATTGCTTTTGTTGTATTATTTGATTCTTTTAAGGCTTTAATTTTATTCTTAGACTTATCAGTCTTTATATCGAATTCCATGAAACAGACAGACAATAATTTTTTATTATTTGATTCGTAGGGAAGAAAAAACGGTAATTGGATTTTCTCAGATTCTAATCCTTTCTCATAATAAGCTTTCATTTGAGTTTTACTTTTGTCACAGATATTATCCTTATTTCTATCCTTAATATCTAAACAAAAAGCCATCGCGTAATAACTTTCGGGTACTTTTCTGTGATCTTTTGGTGCGATTTCTAAGAAATGTAAATATGCGTTCAATACGTCTTTATCTGAATCTGGATCTGAATTATGAAACAATCGCATCATTGCTGCCCTTTCATAGCGTATTTCATAATCATTTGGTGACAGTTCTAGAGCTTTATTAATTAGTTTCAAACCTTTATTGTAATCTTTTTTAAAACCACATAAACAGCCGCAAAGACTAAAGAAAGAGCTTTCTTTCGGGTATTTTTTAGAACATTCCTCGAGAAAAATAATGGTTTCATTCAATGAATTTGAATGAAAGTAAGCATAACAAACACGTGCGTCGATATCTATTTGTGATTTTGAATATCTTTCACATTTCAAAATGTTGTTCACTATTTCAATACCTTTGTTAATCACATCTGAAAAAAGTCTAATTACAATCATTTCTGTTTTTATAGAATTGGCTAAATTTTCAATAAATTTTAAATCATTTCTTTCTTCGAATTCAAATAGCGCTGAAATAAAATAATTCATAGCTGTCTGTAATCTTTGTGCAAATTGAGATCCATTTCTCGCATATTCATTGATAATATTCGGGTCGTATTTATATTTTTCTAAAGATCTCTGTTTTCCTGGAAGTGAAGGCGTTTTAATGGTCTTTAATGTATTCATCATTTGATTAAAAGTTTCCTTTTTATCTTCAGGAAGAGTTGAAATCATCATTCGTTCCAAACGTTCACTCAGTTCAAGACTTTCTGAATTGATTCCAATTTTAGATTCAAATTCTAACAATGGCTTTAAATCTTTCTCTCTTTTTGAAACTGATTCTAAAAATTCCTGTTCCTTAAGTTTTGCAAAAGTATTTCCATTATCTATAGCTCTCTTATGCCAAACGCGAGCCTTTTCAGTGTCTCCTAATTGTAGATAAAGTGTTGACAAGTTTTGCATAGAATTCGGGTCTTTTCGAGCGGCAGATAATAGAAAATATTGTTCCGCTTTTTTAAGATTGCGCTCAACTCCACTTCCATTTTGATAAAGAAGTCCTAAATTATTGGCAGCATTTGGATAGCCATTAAATGAAGACTTTGTATACCATTCGGCAGCGATTGAAAAATCTTGAGGAACACCGACGCCTAATTCATATCCTATACCTAAAGCATGTTGTGCTTGAGCCACTCCTGGGTTTGGCATTCCTATTAACTTAATATGAGGCGGATATTCAGCTGCTTTTCTAAACAATTTTACAGCCAAATTGTGATTAACTTCAACCCCTTGACCTTTGCTATACATTAAAGCCAAGTTATACATTCCTTCTGGATTTCCGGCTTCAGCTCCACTTTTAAACAATTTGAACGCCATTTCAAAGTCTTGTTTATAACCACACATTCCGTGATAATAACGATGAGCTCGAGTCACATCAGCTAAAGCTTTGTCAAAGTGCTCATTCAAATCAGGCATTTGTTTCATAAGTTCTGGAGTACAATCGAAACGACCCGTAGAGTTCAGTTCTTTACAAATATCTTCAGCAGATTTGAACGAATGTCTGTCATCGATGTGTTCATAGCGTCCCTCTTCAGCCAATTTATATCTCGAAGAATCTCTCGCTTTTATAATTTCAAGATTAGTCGTATCTAAAGCAAGAGCTCTTTCAAAATTTATTATTGCTTTCGAAAACTTATTCAATGAATGATAAGCACAACCGATACGATAGTGAGATCTCCACCAAAAAGGATTTAATTGCAGACATTGTTTAGCGTCTAATAAAGCCCTATATTTCCACTCATTCTCGTGTTTGAGACTTTCAGATTCATTGAGATTGAGATAAGCTATGGATCGATTTGAATACAAAACAGCCATTTCTTCATTATTAAGTCCTTTCAATTCAATACCATTTGTGTATTCATTAATAGCTTTTTTGAACTCTTTTTGTTTGTAATATTCATTGCCTTAAGAAATATGTCATTAAATAATCAATAAATTAATAAAAGGCTATTCGAAGAGTAATAATAATAATAATAATAATCAATACCTTTTTGTTTTAATTGTTTGGCTTTAACTCTATTTTCTTCAATCAATTCTTCATTACTTTTATAATCAATTTTTTCAACAATTGATTTATTCTTCAATTCTTTCAACTCTTCTTCTGATTCTCCAAAAGAAACCAAAATAACAATCAATTCATTAAACAATTCATCAAATTCTTCATCAGTTAATGACTTATTTGAATTGTGAGCGCATTTATTACGGATTTCATGCATTTTATTAATTAATTTATTTTCTACTTTTATCTCTTTCTGAAACTCATTATTCTTAAGATCAGAAACAGAGAACTTAACAGATCTCAAAACCAAACATAAAAGACTTAAATCCCATTTATTAATGTCTCCGCTTTCGAGATATAACTTTTGCAACTTTTTAGCCCTTTTGTAGACATGACTTCCCATTCCATTAATAAAGAATTGTTTGACATATTCTTCATTATTCTGCCATTCATTTCCATTAATTGTTTTCCATCTTTTCATAAAAACTTTTCTGAGTCTATCATTTGCTTTATTTAATATTAACTCTAATTTAATATAATTTTCGCACAAATTATCATTGATTTCCATAATTATTATTAATATTTTGCAAATCTTCAAAGATAAAACACTCAGTACTTTATTAATTATTACATAATTATTTTCAAATAATGGACTTGTAATGGACTTTATTTATCTATATTTCAAAACAAATGATTTTCAATCGTATTATTTTTTAGCAACTAATTAATTAATGACAGGAAATGATCAACAAATGTGCAATACTTATAAAAAATGTCCTCACATTTATAATGAACAATTATTATTAACTCCAAATATGAATTACCATAAAAACTAGGCTTTGGGATATCATTATTAAGTTAACAGTTAAGTTATACTAAAATCAAAGACTATTATTAAAGTTCAATTCATTAGTAAAATTCAATAATCAATTCATTAGATATTAAACTAAGCGTGAAATGTGAAAAAATATTTACTTCTAAAATATCATTACAAACGTATTTCTAATATAGATTACATCAGATCTACAATTTATTTATCAATTGAACTGTTTTCATAGCAACACTAATAAAAGGTTTTGCACTATTTTATTGAAATTAATTGTAATTACAATATTGCGTGACATTTATTTGCATAAAAAGCGAATGTAGAAATATCTCGCCTGTGTTCAAATATTTCTAATTCAAAAGCTTTTTTACATAAGTTTTTATTATATTTTATAAGAATTTAATATTAAATTCACTTTTAAATAAAAGATATTATTTACCAATTGGTCGCCTCAAACTAATTTCTTTTTTTGGATAGCCTTTATATTAGTCTTAAATCACAAGTGAGACACTCAAACCACTTTCAAAGTGAATTATTGCAAACCTATTTGAAGACCAGTCTTAAACCTAGTTTAAACAATGTGAAAACGCAAAAGTTGTTCAAGACAGTTTATCGACCACAATAATTCATAACAAATAATAATAAAAATAATTTATTGTAGCAAAATGCTACGAACTCATAACATGTTCACATCTAATACAATTAAAATTGTTCATTCTAAAATTTCGTATAAAAGCTTAACAAAATTTTTAAAATTACTTTCATTTCTTACATGAATTGGTAAATCATTAAATAGTTTTATTCCATAATAAATAAAAGACTTTTTTGTTAATTCAATTCTGGGTTTAAAGGAACGTAATTTACAGCCATTTCTAGAACTATTATCTTTAGATATTTTTGTTAACCACTGTTTAGGTATATTCTTATTTTCATAAAAAATATTGTGTATTAATTTTAATGTTTGAATTTTTCTCTTATTTTCAATAGTCTTGAGTCCTAAGAATTGTAGTCTTTCCGCATAATTTAAAGTACTTTTTTCTAATTTATAACAAATATCGTTCGATATTTTTATTTGTATTTCTTCTAATTGATTGATTTGTGATGTCTTTGGTGTAAAACAAAGATTTGAAAATTCAATAATGGGTAGAATATATGTCTTATACAATTTTAAAAATTTCCAACCATTTACATCTTGACATATTTTTCTTAATAAGTTATATTTACAAATTGCCTCTTTTACAACTTCATTACAATGTTCAGTGAATGTCATTCTTTTATCATATATAACACCCAAATGCTTATGAGATTCAACTTCTTTTAATTTAATATTATTTAGTGAATAGGTTTGAAAAACTGATTTATTCAATTTAATCCTAAGAAACTCTATTTTTTGTGCATTAAGTTTTAGAGCATTCCTTTGAAAATACTCATTAATATTATTGAGACATTTTTGCATAACTTCACAATCTTTATTAGTTTTGATACCTTTTATTAAAACTGTGTTATCAGTAAAACAAAAATTATCACTTAATATACAGTTTAGTAGATCTGACACAAAAAGATTGTATAATAAAGGACAAAGAACCTCTCTTTGAGCAAAACCTTTTCTTTTTTCAATCTTTGTGGAGAAAATATAATTATGTCTTACAATTTGTTTTCTGTCAATCAATGAGTTGATCAATAATTTTAAAAAAATTCCAATTATTCCCATTTTATTTAACTCTTCTAAAAGTCTCTCATGAAATGCAAGATCAAAAGTTGAGGACAAATCAAGAAATAGAATATCTATACATTTTATTTCCTTATCATTTAGATATGTATAAATTAAATTTTGCAAATCAATGTGTTGATGGTAAACACAAATTCCTTTCTTATAACTATATTGAGATTTAGGAATTAATTTATTTAAATTAATCAAAGACTGAAGCTTTGACCTTAAAATTCTTTCGAACAATTTGTAAATACTTGTCTGAACGGATACATTACGATATGAAATACAATGTGCTTTATTTTTGCCTTTTCTTAATAAGGATAATATTAAAGGAGTTTTCATATCTTTAGGAATCTTTTGAAAATGTAATATTTTATTAAACAAAATAAACAATAATTTTGAAATACCTTTTAAGCATGGTTCAATAACACTATTATTCATAAATGCCAAATTTTGTGATTTATTAAATTTAAACTTTTTGATAGTACTCAGAATATGATTCATGGAAATTTGACTGTCTTCATCATTTAATTCATAATTTAATTCGGAGAAATCTAATTGCCTTTCATTAGATATTGAATTAAAGTATTCTGAAAAATTAACAGCAGTTATTTTATGGCCAGTAATCTGTTCTTCCTCTGCATAAAATGCACCATTAACTTCATCTCTAATTGTATTTTTTATATACTCATAGAAATCTTTTAAAGTTTGAGATATTCTTTCTCCTGTATTACTATTAAAAGCACTGATTCTTTTCCCTATCTTTTTACTCAAGAGGTTATAAGATATTTGATATTTTGTCTTCATTTTGGCTAATTTTGAAAGTTTCCTACGTTTAAAAATAAACTTTTTTATATTTTTTGAATCGGGTTTATCAGAGATAACAATCCTTTTTTTAGGAATCGTTTCCTTAAAAATATTTTCATATGTTATTTGCATTTTCTTATACACACCTTCAATATCGTGACAATTATGCAAAATTTTATCCCATTCTAAAGCATATAGTTTTTCATTAAGTGATAAAAGATTGACATCATTATAATCATATGTATATTTTACAAATTTTTTGAATTTCTCTTTTTTTGGAATTTTTAATTCCAATATAATTGCTTTGTGATCACAATTATGTGAAATGTTAGGCGTTATTTGCAATTGTCTAACAAGACTTTCATTATTTATTAAAACTATATCTAAAATAGATTTACTAATTGGATAAGTTACGTCATTAACAATTTGAGTCATACCATAAGAACTAAATATTTTATTCAATTCTGTTGCAAAGTTATTGTTAAAACAATTATTAACTTTTAAAAAATTTTTATTTATATCTCCCGCGAATAATATAATATCATAATTACTTTTTAATATGATTTGAAACATGAGTTTAAAATGTTCTTCTAAATTATGAAATGAATCGATGGTTTTATTTGGAGGAAAATAAAGAGTAATAACGATGATTTTTTTATTATTTATTTCAATTTCTACAAATTTATTTTCAAATTCACTATTTTCTATTGATTTCCCCAATGACTTAAACTCTGATTTAACCCCAATTAAGACCCCACCCCCTCCACCATGTACTCTATCATATCTATAAATGTTATAAAATTTAGGAATAAAATTATTAGGAGTAGAGGGTTTAAGCCATGTTTCATTTAATATAAATATATCTATATTATGTTCAAATAACGCAGCATTAAGTAATTTAATTTTATTTGAGACACTTTTCGTATTAGAAAAAAATACCTTTAAATTAGTTGAATCTGAAGAGACAGTTCTATCGAAATTATTGATTGCATTTAAATAATTATTTAATGAATAATAAGCAAACCCAACACTCGGATATGTCTTCAACCAAAATGGATTAAATCGAACACATTGTTTAGATTCTAATAAAGCCTTATATGTTAACTCATTTTCGTTGATAACATCACTTTCTTCTTTATTAAGTCCTTTTAATTGAATACCATTTGAGTATTCCTTAATCGCTTTATTGAACTCTTTTTGATTGAAATATTTATTGCCTTAAGAGATGTAAAAATTATTTTTCTAATTAAATACCTGAAAATTATATACCTTTTTGCTCTTTTTCTTCATTATTTCTCTTTTCACGCAAAATATTATTGTTTTCCATAATTATTATTAATATTTTTCAAGTTTTCAAACAGAAAATATTCAGTACTTTATTAATAATTACATAATTATCTCAAATAATATTGTAATGGACTTTATTAATCTATATTTTAAAGCATATGATCTGTAATCGCATGACTTTTAGCAATTAATCAATTAATGACAGGAAATGATAGCAGGAATTAAATTACAGGAAATAAATGGCAATACTTATAAAGAAACTTTTCACACTTATATTGATAAAAAATTAATGTTAACATCAAATATCAATTGCCATAAAAACTAGACTTTGGAATTTAACCAGACTATTTTTATATTTATAATGATTATTATAAATTGAAGTTTAAGCTCTTTTATGTAATATAGTCTGTAGAGCTTATTTTGGTTATTACAATTTATTTACAATTTATAAAATTTGTATTATATCCCGAAAAGATTTAATAGGATATCTTGAAATTACATGAAAAAAATCTGGCAACGCTATCGACAATTGACGTATTTATCTCAATTTATCTACATAGCAACGTTTCATAGCTAGTCTAATAAAAAATTTTGCACTGTTTTGCTCTGTTGTAATTACTATAGTGTCTGTATATGCATAAAAAGCGAATGTAGAAAAATTTGGATTGTTCAAATATTTATAACTCAAAAAATATTTAACATCAATTTTTATCATTTTTAAGTAATTTAAATATTTTAATATTAATTTTAAATAATTAAGTTATTTCTCTTTTAAATAAAAATTATGTAAATTTAACATTAGGCCTCCCATAATGAATTACTTTTTTGTTTTAGCCTTTATATTTCTCATTAAGCTCTGATAGCTATGAAATGATGTTAATTTGATATAATATACAGTGGAATATCAATATAGCGAACACTCACGCTACCAAAATTTTTGCTCGTTATATCGAAGTCTTTGTTATAAAAAGTAGTAATTAGGCTATAATTCTTCTGTTGGGGATATTTATTAAATTCGTTATATCGAGATTCCACTGTATTGAGAATATTGAAATATTTATTAAACAAAATGTGAACTCAAAGTTAAGCTCAGCTCAATGTTTATGAACTATATATTAACTATAATACATTATAATGAAATACAATTAGATGAAGCCAACACTTATTATACTAATGTTTAACACAAATATCAACAAATTTAAGAAAATATAGAGCTGTTGTGATAAGAATCTAAGAATAAAAAAATTTCAGATTAATGTTTTTATAAATAAATTATAATTTTTAAAACTAAAACTCACTGCATATGTGAGAAAATTGTTTATAGGAAATAATTTCCAACATTCAAACCCAATAGGCTTTGCACTAACTTTTTCAATAAGACATAAGAGCTATATTGAGAATAGAAATTCATTTAAAGTTATATATTATAATAAATTTTGAAAATAAGCTCAATATAAAGTTATACCTTAATTCTCATATGAAATGAAATTCTTATTTTCATAGTTTTGAAATAATAGGCATTCAATATTTGAAATGATCTTTTCGTTTCTGAAGCGATTGAAGAAGTGCTCAATAGTATTATTAGTAAATATACAATCATTAGTATAGTTACGAATAAAAAGGTATACTTTATAATGAAATTCAATTCAGTAAATAATGAAATATATAGACAGCTATTGATTACTGTGATTAAGGAGGATATGAATAATAATAAATATTGAGACCAAAAATTCTCATTGAATTGTTTAATTTCTTTATGAATTGAATTGAAAGACTGAATAATATTGTGAACTTGTATTCTAGTTTTCCCTTTTCTTGACTTAATTCCTGTTAAAATCTTATTATTTAATGAATTGATTTTTAATCTTAAATAATAAGAGATTATAAAGAAATACGTGATTTGATAGACAATTAAATTTACAGCAAAATAAACAAAAAACCCATAACTAATAAACCATGGAATGGATACGAAGATTCTTTGAATAAGCGATTGGTTTACAAATATTATTATTGAAGTGAATATTATTCCAAATTTATTAATAGAATTCATAAATATTGTTGTGATGAGAAATAATATTTTTGATACATTAATCAGTTTATAGATATCTTCACTATCTGTGAGACCAATACTTTTCGGCGAAACCAAACCCGACATCATTTGAAACGGTTTCAGATAATGAGGTTTGATATCTTTCTTATAATACCAGAAATGCATTAAATGCGAGACAATTATCATAAAAAGACATGATTTAAAAGCGTTGTTGATATAAAGTCTGCACTCTTTATCCCAAAAGTATGCAAAGTCTCCGATATATAAGAATAAGTTATAGTTATCATCGCTTAAGAATGAAGAGAATATAAAATTTATAATAAACATAATATTAATTGACATAATTATGTACGGATTGTTGACTTTTTTCCTCTTTTGAGATCCAAATGAAAATAATGATAAACCAATTCTATAAAAATAATTTCCCGCAGATCTTATGATCAATTTTGGAGCTAAAACTTTATTTATGTTAAGTTTCTTCTCATTTTTGAAAATTTAAAAAACTGCGTTTGATTTTTACATTCTTTGATTCTTTCACTTTAATCCATTGATTCTTTAAACTGAATAAGATTTTGAAACTTTGCTTATAAACTAAGCTAAAATTTGTAACACATTTTTAAATATTATTTTAAAAAACGTGACAAATATACATTATATTTATTAAAAGTATATTTCAAACTATTATCGCTTTTATGGTTTTTATAACTACTTATTTAGGCCTATAGTAAAATTGCACGAAAGAGCATAAGAGCAAATTTTTGAATTAATTCGAATAAAATAATATATTTAGTAATTTAATTTTAATCAAATAATATTTAATACAAATTAAATAATTTTCAAAATATAAAATATGATTGAATTTATACATTTATTTAGAAAAGAACTAGTAAATTTTAATAAATTTATTTTAAAAATATTTCTAAAAATCAATTTAATTGATTTGCTCACATTTAAACTTTAAAAAGTAAATTTTATTGATTTATGTAATAAATATCATTTCAAAATTTCAAATTTTATAAATAAAATATTAAATGTCTACATGTTTTAATGTCGTTTACAGAGTAGGTTTCATAATTTGCGCCTATATTCAGTCTATGCTCAATAGTGCCTTCGTGCTTTGATCACTTCGTACAATTTTAGTCTGGGCACTTTATGGATTATCAAAAAATTTAATGCATTTTTTGATCATTAATATTATTATTCGTATTAAATATAGATTAGCATTTATTCGTAGACTGAAGTGAGAGATAAAAATTAAGAGATTTAATATTAAATTTTAAGTTGAGATGGATCATAATTTTATCATTATGTCAAAAAATCAAACATAATAGTAGTATCTCAGCAGTTAATTTTGATCTTCCTATATAAAAATTATAGTTAACTCGAATTTTTTGACCCGAAGTTTGACTTATATTAAAAATATATCTAAAGCTCAAATTTGGTAAGTGCTTCCCCAGCTTAATAGCATTTTTGTATAAATAGTTGTAATATTTTAATCTATAGACAAAAAATACTCTTAATTTTGAAATTATAAATTATAAAAATGTGGTAATAGCAACTTTTTCTTCAATAATAGGTAATAGCAATTGATTCATGAATACAAAAATACGCTAATAATCCCTAAATTGTGAAATTAAGCACCACTTCATAGCATAAGTTTAAACAAATAAGCAAATTTATAGTCTCAGCCTTGGTAAATATGCATTTATAAGCCAGAATTTTTTGAAAATTATCTTTTCAAAATTTTTAAAGACTATTGAAATTTTGTAAACTTTATATTAATGATAAATATTAGATTTTTAAAATTATTAAAAATTTTACTAAAAATTCGAATAAAGTTAATTAACAATTTATTGTTAAGGACTTATCAAATCTAATGAGTATTAAACATGTGGTATTCATAAAACGATAAGATAACTACATTATAAAGTACAGGTATTAAACTATTTCTATATTTATTAAACTTTAAATTATTAAATAATAAATAAGTTAATTAAAGACTAAATAAAAAGTAAGTTAAAATATACTAAATTAAACATATGTTTAACTAAATAAATAAATATTTCAGTGAAATCAAAATTCATCATAAGCTTAATCTTAATTATAATTTCAACAAAAATAAATACAATATCGAGTGAAAATTGTCCTTCAAATGAGTTATTGAGTCCTTGTCTTTGTTCTAATGGAACCATTACTTGTAGTGGAGATCAAGTCTATGATATCAAAGGAATATTCGAGAAGATATCAAAGAATTTGACAAAAGCTGAACAGAATTTTACAGAATTTATACTAAACAACAGTGCGATTAATGAATTATTGGACAACACTTTACATGACATCACTTTTAAACGCATTCATATATTAAACGCAACAAATTTAAAGAGAATTCATTCAAACGCTTTTGGATCTAATGCTGAATCAATTGAAGAGTTTTTACAAGAAGAGAGTTCTCTATTAGGATCTGAAGAATATTCTTCTGAGTTATTTTCAGTCCTGAATTTATTTACAAATATTAAACATTTGATTTTCGACGAAACAAAGTTAACAAAAATACCAGAATATGCTTTCAATACAACACTTAATAGTCTGTATAGATTGGGATTCAGTTATAACGGACACAAACATAAGTCAATTAATAGTATCGGAAACTATGCGTTTCATGAGTTGAATAATTTAGAATATCTTTATTTATATAATCATAAAATTGATTATATATTTAAACATACGTTTGATTTTAAAGAAAAATCTGATAAATTGCTTTCTATTTATTTGGACGGAAATAATTTGAATGCAACCAGTTTTGAGTCGGGAGTGTTTTTAGACTCTAAACGTCCACTTTTTATAAGTTTGTTTAGCAATCATTTAGAATATTTGGACCAAAGAATTTTTGAGCCTTTTTTATCTTTAGATAAGAGAAATAAAATTCACGTTTTTGATAATCCACTTAAATGTGATTGTCGTATGTTTTGGATGTTTAAGAATAAGAATATTCTGGAGAATCAGTTCGTAAATGTTAATTGTATTAGTGGTAATACTCTATGGGCTATGAATGCATCAAATTTTGATAAATGTATTAATTAAAATAAATAAAATTTGAAGAAATAACATTAATTTAAATTTTTAATTCCACTTCACTTTAAAGCTATAGATAAAGATAGACTCAATGATGACAATTTAGATTTGTAAGGATTACAAGTAATTGAACGATTTGTGGGAAAGCATTGTTTACAGGAATGCCAAATACATCCGAGAAATTGATAAATAGTTTTATTACATTCCAAAAGCCATTTCCATAAAATTCTCCTACTTTTGATTCTCTGTTAATTTGAATGTTATCTCTTGATTCTATAATATATAGTCTAACCAACACTTACAACGTAACAATGTTTCCTTTTAGTTGAACAATTTTACGAATCAAGAGATAACATTCAAATTAACAGAGAATCAAAAGTATGAGGATTTTATGTAATCGGCTTTTGGAATGTAATAAAACTATTTATCAATTTCTCGTATGTATTTGGCATTCCTGTAAAGAATGCTTTCCCACAAATCGTTCTATTACTTGTAATCCTTACAATTGATATTCTATGGAGTATTTATATAACTATTTAAAAGAGAAACTAAATTATTTAAAAAGGTTGGGATACACAATAATTACACGATAGGAATGTCAATTTAATCAATTAAGGCGAAAAGACATAGTTGGATAAAATTTTAACTGATTATATAAATAAGTTGAGAGATAAGAAATTTAAACCTCCTTTAGAACCACGAAATGCATTTTATGGAAGTCGTTGTACAGCATTCAAATTATTTCATGAGTGTAACAATAATGAGAAAATACTTTATTATGACTTTACTTCATTACATCCATTTGTTGTTAAACGAAAACAATACCTAATAAAGTTTAATTAATGCGCGAAAAGCTCCTCACACTCCGACTACCGTAAACAATTATGTAACTATTACGTCAGTAGTAGGCGCCCCGACCAATCATGTGACTATTACGTCAGAAGTAGGTGGGGGCGTCCATGCTACTCATGATCAGGTTACCGGGCATACTACTCCTAACCTTAGCAGTAAAGACGTGGTACCCATTTGTATAGCATAGCCTAGCATAGCATAAAATTGTATGTTATTTTTTTAGTTCTCCGTATAAGAAGTGTTAAAATTATAGGACTATTTTTACATAGCTTTTACAGAGTAAATATATTAACAATTAATGTAGTCGTATATTTTTAACACTTGGTAGAAAACAAAAACGTTGTTACAGAGTAAATATTTTTACAATTATATTTACTTTTAAGTTTTCATTATTTAAAAGTAAATATTAAATATTTCAAAAACATATTTACACAAATATTGACAAAAAAATACTTATAATATTTAGAAAAATATGTTATTCATTTTGGAAAGTTTACTAAAATATTGAATAATATTTGCTTATAATGTAATTAGACTTTAATATAAATATAAATTCAATTCCGTATATTTTCATTAAATAATTTTTGAAACTACACTTATATAAAGTTATATAAAAATTCAATTTTCTTATTTAAGTTTCAAAGTTATTAAAAGGTTTAAAATTGTTAAATACAGTTATGCACAGAAATAAGATTAAAATAAACGTCAATAAAGTTTTAGATTCAAATTTGATCATAAGATCTGCGGGAAATGATTTTTATAGAATTGGTTTATCATTATTTCCATTTGGACCTCAAAAGAGGAAAAAAGTCAACAATCCGTCCATAATTATGTCAATTAATATTATGTTTATTATAAATTTTATATTCTCGTCATTCTTAAGCAATAATAACTATGACTTATTCTTATATATCGGAGACTTTGCATACTTTTGGGATAAAGAGTCCAGACTTTATTTCAACAGTGCTTTCATATCTTGTCTTTTTATGATAATAGTCTCGCATTTAATGCATATCTGGTATAAAAAGAAGATATCAAACCTTATCTGAAACCATTTATAATGATGTCAGGTTTGGTTTCACCGAAGAGTATTGGTCTCACAGATAGTGAAGATGTTTATAAACTAATTAATTTTTCGAAATGACTGCTTAGAGTCTCGAGAATTTTCGTAAAGTTGTTAAATTAGTTCAAATTAGATAAACCCTGTTTCCCACATCTCTAATTATAATACACATTAAAAATGACTTTGTGTCTGTTTTATTAAGAGATAGGAACAAAAATTATTATCTAATAATTTAAGGCTTAATAAATATAGAAATAGTTTTTTAAAAAATTAAAAACTATTTAATTTACACTTGGGCATTACACTACAGTAAAGTGGCATTTCGTTTATGTACAGGTATGTGCGGCGCACCCGTAGTCATAAAAGTTTAGAATGGATTGGTTTGGGTTAATAAGAATATGATTTAAATTTAACTTTTGATTAAAGAATATATGATATAAGTAAAACATGTTTATTTGTAAATTTTATATCTTTGCTATAAATTTTATTTGTGAGGCATAATCGAAACATTTTCCATAATAAATAGGATTAATCATATAATTATGGATTCTATGCTAATTATCTGTAAGTTTATAATGAACTTAAAATTATTTTTAAGATGAAATATTAATTGACCACTTGTATTTATTGCCATCCATCATCAGAACACATACTCAAACATTGAGATTTAGTTTCAAATCTATTAGAATTTCCACCACAACCTCCGTATCTAAATTGTATGCAAACCCTATTTTCAATATCATAATACCATTTAGCGAATCGGCCCCGACAGAAGCCCGGGTCTGGGTCTGCTGAGCAGGTCAGGGCTTTGTTATCTGAAAATAAAAGGATCAATTTAAAACATATTATAATAATATTTCAAAATATCGATAATACAATAATTATATTAAGTGCTTGTTAGAGTAGTGAATAAAGTATTTTACATATTAAGAGAGTATCAATAATAAAATAATGCCTCATTATAGTCAAATTACAAAAATACTTAAGTTATAAGTGGACAAAGAGTTAATATTTTTAAAAAATTATTAATCTTATTCAATTTTCAAAAGTTACCCTTTAAAGTTTTATGCTTTTATAAAAGAGCACCTCATAGTTGTGTAAAAAGTCACTTATTATAATTCAAGCTATTTATACACATATTTTATGTAATGTGTGAATCAATTAAATAATTAAATGAAAAATAAGCTCTACGGATACATTACTGTATATTTAAAAATTAGGATTTAAATTATAGCTAATTATAAAATAAACTCAAATGTTTAAAATTTACATGTTGAAAAATTTATTTGTTTATATTCTTTCTGGTTCCGAATTGGTCGACAGACTTCCAGACACACCCGTCTTGTTAAGAATCCATATTCATCTCCATCACAATCTCCATAAGGATAAGGTTCACAATCACCCGTCTTGTGGTCAAAAAACCATAAATTAAAAGATCCTAAACAATCATCAACATTGGGTGGACCAAAACAAATTTTACCCTGTGCTTAATTATAATAAAACCAACTTATTTATTTAAAGTGTTAAATTCTTTAAATATTATATAATAAGGTTTTAATACAGGTATTCTTAATTATTTAATACCTGCATAACTTTTAGGTCTCCTTAAATGGATTTCTTTATTGATTTTACATTGAGTTTCGCACATATACTTAGTCTTAAACCTATTACTATTCCCACCACAGCCTCCGTAACGAAATTCTATGCACTCCGAAGATCTTGAGTCGTAATACCATTTTCTAGCACCTGATCTGCAAAATCCTGGATCTATTGGTTGTAAACAACCACTATTTTGCGCTTAGAATTTTATAAAATTAATTAAATATATTTGTCATGAAGTTGTGATTTAAGTACAGTATCTTATAGAACTAGTTGGGAGGGCAGAGCGTTGAAAACCAAGGGGGTCTACCATACAATTCCGGATATAAAAGGTTATAGAGCAGTATTTTTGAATTGGCGTACTGGGTGATAAGTATAGAACGTCCAAGGTATTGGCGGACTGATGTGTAAGTCTAGCGCAGTATTTCGGAATTGCCGTACTGGGTGATAAGTATGAAACGCCCAAGGAATTGGCGTAAGATGTTTAAGTTTAGAGCAGTATTTTTGAATTGGCGTACTGGGTGATAAGTATAAAACGTCCAAGGTATTGGCGGACGATGTGTAAGTCTAGAGCAGCATTTGGGAATTGGCGTGCTGGATGATAAGCATAGAAAGTCCACGGAATTGGCGTATTATTCATTAGTAGTGAGGGTTAGCTTTGTGTCGACTGAGAAAAATTTTACAAAATCACAAATTTAACCAAGTTAAAGTTGGAATTTAAATCTGAAAATTATTTTAAGTCTTAATCTCAAGGGGGGCTATGAGATGAGGGGCGTTTCGGATTTTTTAGAATTATTTTTGAAAACCCTGGTGGACACTTTTGAAAATTGGCATTATAATTTTTTAGTTGAGAAAATACTTGAATCCTTCCTCTATCATCTAAACTTGGTCCAGGAATTTTAAAACTAACCGTTCCTTAATAGTAAGGGGGAAGTTAGTGTCAAAATTGAAAAATTTTTACAAAACTTTAACTTTGCCCAAGTTAGAGTAGGAATTAAAATCTGAAAATGATTTCGAGTCTAAATCTCGAGAGGGGCTATCAGATGAGGAGGGTTTCGGATTTTTTAGAATTTTTTTTGAAACCCCTGGTGGAAATTTTTGAAAGTAGCATAGTAATTTTTTTTGGCGAAAAAATACATTAATCCTTCCTCTATCATGTAAACTTGGTCCTAAACTTCTAGGACTTACCGTTGATTTTATATAGATATTTAAAGTATGTCAATTGGATCGCGAAAAACACCTTCCATAGAAAAAGCATTACGGAAGAGGTTTTTTGTAAAATCAAAAAACACAACTTGCCGACCAGATTAAGAAATAAAAAAAATACCATACTATAGAGGGATAGTACAAGTGTCGGAAAAAAATTCATCAACTCATAGAACACGCCCATTGAGCCATGAAAAATCGACAAACTTTCCAAAAATCCCATGTTATTTCAATGGGTGAAATTTGACACTCCAAAAGTCACAGAAGATGGATATCACCTGAAAATTTGAAAAGTCCCAAGGATAGAGGACCCAAAAGGCTACAACTCTTGAAATCAAACATGCCATTGACGTCCACTCCTTCTATGAGAAATCAAAGTTTTTCTGCCAACGACCTATAGATTTTTATTTTTAAAAAATCAATCTTTTATAGTTGAGAAACGGAACCATCACTAAAAGTTGCCCCCTAATGTCTAGAGTGTGTGAGAATTTTTTCATTCCTTAATCACAGTTCATTCAAAACTTATAGAATTAAATAGACAAAAAGTTTAAAAATCCGTGGCCCTGCCCCACTACTACTTGAAATTATAAAACCACAAAAATTGAGCTAGTCTCACCCCACCCCATCTCCCAAAATAATTGCCATTACATTTCATCCTTTGCTCAGCCTACTTATTAGTGTTAGCACTCCTACCTACATTGTACGGTAGACCCCAACAATACAACAAAAAGTTTGAATTTATCAACAATAATAGCAATTAGTAAAGCGCGTGTTCTTTATCTTTTAAATATAAACTTATTCCAAATATAAGGCATAAACTCTCCGCAGTTTTTGTTTAGTAACAGATTTTCATCTGAACTACGAA
>JAQGAN010000013.1:0-23648 GCA_034697745.1 Nothrus palustris
GAAATTAGAATAAAATTAACAAGCTCCGTTTAAAATACCATTTTTAGAATCTAATTAATTTTGAAATAATTGAAAATCTTCTCCGATTTCTATGTTATATTAAAATTTAAATTTAAATAAGTTTTAAAAAATTCTACAAATGTTTTAAATTAGAAACAATGAGTTTGCCCTTACATTTTCTAGGCTTTTGAAGTTAGCCTCCTCTGGACTAACTTAGCTTGGTAAATGGTAAATGACCAATCTCGTTTTAATTTCATTAATTTTGTGTAGATAAATAATTAAGTAAATATTTCAAAAATTTTCAAATCTAGAATTAAAATGCAAATAAATTGTTTTATTATAGCGTGTAATGCAGTTCTGCAGAATCCTCAAGGCGTTTATACATTAAGAAATTACGGTCGACCCGTCAATTGTACAATCTCAATTATTTTTCCGGAAAGTTTTCGAGTTCTGTCATCGAGTGTTGGGGCACTCAATATGAGAGTAGGAAGTATGACAGCTTCCAGAAATCTTTATGTCGAAACAGGAATCATAAGAAAAGTAAGTGCATCTATTCATTCATTTTTCTCATCATAAAGTCCTCATTTATTAATAATCCACTACAAGTGTAAGAAGAGAGGAATGGAAGATTACGTTGAAATACGAGGAGGAGACGGACTCGATCCACATTTAATGACAATCGCTGAAGATTTTTGTGGAGTCGATTCTATACCGAGTAAGAAATTGTCTGAGTTTATGCATTTATCATATAATACAGTAATAAAAAAATGAATGCCTATTATTATGTCCGTTAGTCTAGAATTAAACCATAAATAAAAACATTGTATTCTCTAAAAGATTTGATAGCAAAAACCCTGAAATAGAAGATTGTTTATTGGTGTGACTTATATTGGGAAAAAAATTCTCAATTTAAGAATTCTCAATAACTGTCTTATCAAAACACTCGACACCTGCTCTCCACTAAATTCATATCTGAGATATAGCTTTCGCCATAAGATTGAGACTAACTGACGATGAAAAGAGTAGACTTTGTTCACTCGTAAATTTGTAATGTTTGAAAGTATATGAGATATTTTATTTGTGTTGTTGTGTTTCTATAGGTAAACATAAGATCGACGTGGCCTGTGGTAACACTGCTGTGAGATTGGTTTCTAGTGGAAGGCACGACAATTCAGTTACGCTGGCTTTTGATCTTCTCTTAGATATAGTATCGCCAACACTAGTATGTCCAGCAATGTTGGAAGTGCTCACATGTGAGTATTTGACACGTCAGTGGAATGTACTGTATATAAAGTCACTAAATTTGTGTCGAGTAAACAACATAACTAAGTGTTTGAGATAGCATGAGATAGAAAGAAGATATAAGAAATAGTAATAGCATGAGATGGTTTAGTGTAAGATAGGCTGAGATAAGCTAAGATAGTTGCCACCCGCGCATTTGAGACGACAGGCGCCTGAATAAAACCAATACAAATGCTACAAATATTTCTAATCAATAGTAACTAACGTTCACCAAAAATAAATTATTTTCCTTTTTTCAGAAAATTCAACCGTAATTATCATTTATTGAAAAAGTTGGCGATATTTGAAAATACATTTCTGTATTATTTGAACTTTTGGTATTATGAAGGAAGCAAATTCACATCTTAATTATGTAGAAAATTTTTATTTCATTATATAAAATGTTAAATCATTAGAACATACATTCCATGCCTTATTTATTTTGCGATTAAATCATTATTTAAAAATCATTTTCCAAAACAAAATTGTAAACAATTAAGCAAAAATTGACATAACTTTTATGAATTGAATAACTTTTATTTATAGTTTTTTCTGAAAAACATTATCATTGAATAAATTAGTAGAAATAGAAATATTTCATTCAGTTGAGTTGCTCGTTATTTATTATTAAAGTAGTTGAATTGAGTACTAATTTAGTTGAGTTGCTGGTTATTTATTATTAAAATAGTTGAATTGAGTACTAATTTAGTTTGAAAGGGATTCCAGTATTTGCAGAATCTAATGCCTGGCGCCGAGTGTTCATTGACAAAAATAAAAAGGCGCTGTTATGTCCTGGAATTTTAACGTAAAAGCTGTAAAACTAAGTCACAGTTTACTAATCTCTCAAGTATTGCAACCGTAAAGGTTTTCTGTTGATTCATGTCTTAACTAAAGCCATTTATTAAGACATTCACTCGTTTTGTATCAAAGAAAAGATATAATAGTGATAATAGAAGTACAGTTCTGTATTTATGGCACACTAATAAGGAAGCTTTGCCTTAACCTTTTTCACAAATTACATAATAAATAATGGCATACAATTTTTAAATAAATGCTTCAAACTTTTAGACCTGACATGACTTATAACAGACGTGTCATATCAGGTTATTCATCATATTATGGTTACGTGTATTGCCATTACATGTAAATCGAAACCATTACTTAAATAGAACTAATCAATATTTTTTTGAAAACTTTGTACAGATAATTAAGTGGATAACTTTGCGATGAAAATTTCATAACATATAGAATTCAATTATATTCATCATAAAATATTTTGAAATTTCTTTTAGTTCCAAAAGAACTTTTTTGTTGACTCGTCATTGAAGAGTCTAATGAAAAGCAATCATTTTTAAAAGGATTTTTATCGTGATTATCATAAGCAACTCCTCCACTGAAAGATGTCCACAGAGGCTCCACAGAGCCTTCAGATGTAAATCTTCCCTAAATTTGAATAAGAAAAAATTTCAATCTGAATCAATTTATTTAATGACATTGAAGCTCACATAATGCCTGCCATTTCTTGTTACTTCATTTCTGACGATATGTGTGGGATGTAATACTGTCTCATTAATTGAACGACCAGTTTCTGACATTGTATTTCTATAATAGAATAAGTGTCAACTCTATAAAATATACATACATTAAACTAGCCTATACATTAAATTAAACCTTAAATTAATCAGTTTAAAATTAAAACTAAGTTAGGAATTGGATAGTATAATGTAATCTTCACCTAATCTCAAGTTAATAAAAGTAATATTTTTGAAAATCTTTTAATAAATTTTATTTCAATTTATTCCAACTCCAAAGCAATCTTAAATATATTAACATTTATTACAGCATACAAAAGCTAATTCAATTTTTTATTGTAATTCATAAGGATGAAAATAGGATCGAAAACTTTGAGCCTGAGCCTAGGCTCGGAATCCTTAGAGCCTGAGCCTAATAGAAAAACTAGGAGCCTGAGCCTGGGCCCATGTCAATATTGATAGAAAAGATCGTTATACTTATAAACTTATGACTTAATACAAACAAGTACTGATAATTTCCTGCGAGAAACAAAAAAATCTCCACAATTCATACCCCTATAAGTGAAACCGTTGTATTAAAGACAGGTTTCACTTATAGGGGTAGGAATTGTGGGCATTTTTTGGTATTATCAATATTTGCAAGTTTTGTTACAGTAAATTGTTATTTTACATTTTACTAAACATAAAAGTATTCAAAATATCAAATTTATTATATACAGGCTGACGAGGCTCGAAGCCTCCGAGCCTGAACCTAAGCCTACCTAACCTAAGATAAAAAAACTTCGAGCCTGAGCCATCCTTTGAAATTTTATATTTATTTATTTCAAATATATACTCATATATATACAGTAGTAACTCCTATTCAGAAATAGTGAAATTCAGCAGAATATTATACAAGTATATCGAATTCTAAAAATATAAAATAGCTATTTTATACAGTATTCATCAAACTCTCAAGTCTCAATACTTTTCAGTGATAAATAAGAATTGTAAAGCTGTATTACATAGCTCTAAATAGCTACTATATTATATTTCTGAAGGCAAATGCAAGTTATTGATCTTTACAATTATATTATATTGATATACAAAGTAAACTTTTACGAAATTCTGTATTTTTATATTGAAATACTTTTGAAAAATTCTAACAAAAGCAAATTTAATTTCTTTTTTTAATTCAAATCTCTTAAATTTATAAAAGAATTAGAATTTTATGAAAATTGTTAGAAAAGACTTTGAAATCAAGATTACCAGAATTGTAAAGAAAATTGCTCTTTTCTAAATTCATTTATTCTTTAAAAAAAGAAATATTCATTCATCAAATTTCACAATAATTTACATACTTTATAAAAAATATATAAATAACTTTTTAATAAGTATAAACTCTTTATACTTAGAGAAAATCGGTTTTTATTAACTTAAAAGTTTAATAATATTCTTAAATCCAAGCGCTTATAAAGTCATTATTATTAAATATTTTAAAATTTGATTTGAGGCAATTATAATTTAGAAAAACTATTTTGAAAATGTCATAGTATTGTATTATTAAAAGTTTGAGACAAAAAAAATCAAGTGTTCATTAAGTTATTGCGTTGGTCTTTAAGTAAATATAAAAGATGTTTCAGAAGTTGCAGTTGTGGGCATCGATTGTTGCATAGATACTCGTTTTTGAATTATTGAAATCCAGAGCATTAACTTAATTGCAAATTAGAGATTATATTTTCGAATACTGTTAAAAACATTTTATTGATAACATATAGTTATTTAAACATATTTAAAGAATCAAATTCAAAGCTTTTTTCCCATTCTATCATTTTGATCTTTCATATAAAATCTATTGATATATCCGACAATCACTTTCCAGTTATATGTCTTTCGTGGACCCAAACACTTGATAATAAACGCTCTTCAATAGTAGATGGACTTTGATTTAACATTTCTTACAAATTATGACTTATGAATTATTAACTAATTTATAATAAATATATTACTTATTAAAATAAATACTTAATATTTGAATCATAAATGAGCATAAATGAATTGGGAATCTGAAAGCTACACCATAGTTTCTAATTTGCAATTAAGTTAATGCGCTCTCAATTATACATAACTATCGCACGAACTCAAACATAGAAAGTATAGCAAAAAAAAAATAATCCAAAGCTTTATGAATAGTTTAATTAAACTTAATTTACCCAAGCTTTTCAACTTATAAATGCTATTTTAATTCAAAATTTTATATAATATAACGTATAATCAAAGTTTCAACAATTAAATGGCCTATATTTGGAGTTTTCAAAGTTTATTATTGGCATAAAAAAGAGAATTGTGCTTTGAATGGTTTATAATGAAGGACAATGTACTCTAAGTCAAAGTTAAGTTCAACCACTGCAGTTTACATCAGATATTATAACAGGAATCTGTTAAAGGTTCACATCAGTTAATCATACATTTGATGAAACATGAAACTAGTTATAGAAAATCTTTATATAACAGACTTATATAGATAGCTCTTTCAGGAACTAAAACAATTTAATGATTTGGATAACAAACAATTTGGTACACTGTTATCGTTTTTTACTAATTGATTAAAACTATGCTCTTTCTAATGAATTTCTCTATTTGTGATACAAATAACTCTTCAATATTGCATTTGTACAGGTATTTGCAATTATATATTTTACTTATACAGGTATTGCCTACGTACATCTATCTAGGCTTTACGTACATCTATCTAGGCTTTACCTGTACAGTAATATTATTGAATTATAAAGGATTTTATATACCTTAGAATTTCCGATTCACTTTTCGATCTTGAAAGTGACTCAAAATTTTTGGTTCTATGAATTGAATTCCAATCCCAGTCATATCTGGCCAATTGGCTCACATTTCTGCCACCATTTCTGTGATAAAAATCTCTTCTCAGACTAGGAGGATATGGGCTTACCATTGATGACGATTTGATTGAATTCTAATTATTGAATAATAATAAATAGTGAAATAGATATACAGTATGTATTAATAATATTGTTGGGCATTTGTATAATTTGGTTCATACCCTTGTTTTCTCATCTTCGGCACAAACCAAAGAACGCGAATTATTTTTTAAATATTTCGAAGATTGTTTTGAAGATGAGTCCATGTCATAAAATGTGTGCCTATTGTTTAATGAATAAATATCTGGTCTTTGACCTGCTTGACCTTCGAGTTTTAAGATAATGTTCCTCTCACTATCTGAACGAATATTTCTATTAAACTGTGAGTTCATTGAATGCAGAGTTTCTGATGTAAAGAAACCCTAAAATTCAAAGTAATATAACAAATATTTAAACTCAAGATAGTGTTCATATAATATGATTGTAATCCTATGAAAGTTTATGCTTAACTTTAGGGATAGCAATACATCAGATCCATAATTCCATCGAAACTTAACCGTAACTTAAAGCAGATTTGATTTATATTTTAGCAACAAATCACAGCAAATCACTCAACTATTAACAAACCACTTATCACCTCCTTATAAAACCAGTAACTTTTAGAGAGTTTACCAACTTTTAGATAACACTATTAGAGCCGACACCAGACAATTAAAAACAAGATTTTTATTTAATGAAAACATGAGAAAATTGATTACAAAGTTATTTAAAAAGATGCATTACTGCTGCTTATGTGGCACTTAGTTGGCGAACACCAACTTTTCGGGCCAAACACTTAAAAGCTCAATGAAATTACAGTAATTAATAATAATTATGTTATTTACAAATGTTCTGAGCAAATAATAATTGTTGGCCACAAGTGATAATAATTAATTAATAACAACATTATCACCACATATATACTTGTCCGCGATGTATGGCATAGTTTACCTGTTGAGACGAATGCCGCGCACGTGGAATGACTATCTGAGGCGGCAAACTGTTGAACGCGCCGCCAACTGAACCCATACTACGATCTAAACTCGGCTCACTTTCTCTTCTCCTATGGGAATCACTGCTACCGTTTGGGTCGCTCTGCAATAGTAGATATGAAAGTGACTATAATTGAATAGGATTCCATTCAATTTTATTCAGTTAATTACCGGTAATATTCCTGGACCGTCATAAACATGCGATCGCATGTGATCACTGCTTTCACTCGATGTCTCTAACATTGCTTTTCGGTCTAAAGTTCCGCCAATTACTGTCGGTCCGAAAGATGAAAGATTTCTGAAACCTTTAGAAATTGTGCGTTTTCTCCATTTTCGACAACAATACACAATACAACAAATGGAAATTATGCATAGAATTGCTGCGATTGGAAGCAATGTCGCCAATACTGTTTACGATAAAAAAGCATACAATTAATTACAACACATTAAGATTTAGTTATGTTTTACATAATCTTATTATAAATAATCAGATTTAGTTCTTTAACTAAAAGCCTACAAAAGATTATTTAAGTGAAATTTGTATTTATAAGATTTAAGAACCATAATATGCGAATGTATTTTTGGAAAATTGTACCTCTCGTTAATAATTGCATGTTTTATCGAATGAATACACATTTAGTATTAATATAGAATATATAAGTATTTTTATGTATACGATATGTCAATTATCTCATTTATAATACGTATTAACTAAAAAAGTTTTAAAATGTTATGAGAATAAAATAATTTGTTTAATAAAACGGTCACTTACAAAGTCCATTTATTTCACATCTTCTTCCCAAATACATTCTATAGCATTTACATGTATTTTGTTGTCCTGAATCGTCTCTAACGCAGTCACCTCTTCCGTGGCAAAACTCGCAGCCTTTGATTTCTGCGGCACAAACTCTTCCGGGGAAAGAAAGATCCAAATCTGGATATCCGTTAAGACATTCACACCTATAACTTCCGGGTTCATTAATACAACGCGCAGATGCGGCGCAATCATTAAATTGTTCAGAACTACATTCGTCAAAATCAATAACATCTTCGACATCCGCCGATATGTATTGAGGATTCGGTAAAACCTCTGAGTTTTGTTCAAGTGTTTTAATGAGTTCTTCACGCAAAAGGTCTTCATCCAAATCATTTCTCTTCGTTAAATGAACCGTTAAATTAACTAAAACTCCATTTCCGCCATCTGTCACTTTATCAATGCTGAGAACATCTGCTCCGACGTAACTTTCTTTAACTTCAGTTGACATATAAGCGCTGTCCACTTGTTTTTTAGCCATTTTTGCTAAATTCTGGTATTCATTGGAAGTATTGTTAGAATATTCTGAAAACCACGTGACTTCTGATTCTCCAACTTTCATAACTCGAACGATCACAACATAGTTCTGCAATTCTATAATCAATTATGAAAATGGTATTCATATGAGAATTTAATTCGTGAATACTTTTAAATATATTGTAAATTTATCAAAATAAAAGTGTTGTAAAGTGCATACCCTGACAGACCATATCATCATTTCTTCGAATGAAGCCCTGCCTGCAGTCACATCTAAACTTGCCGTCCATTTCTTTGCAAATCTCTTTATTGGCTGCATTGCATCCGGGTTTACACAAATCGTAATCCAAAATACTTGGACGAGTTGTAGGCTTAAGAGTAGTCGGAAGTGTCGTTTTCTTATTTCTGTCCAATGATCTGTCACTTCCGCTGCCACTGCCACTAATGAATGGCGGAGGAGTAGGAGATGGCTTATAAGGCACTCTTGGTCTCGGAGATGATGTTCTGAAAGTTTGAGGCGTCTCCGGTGCTCTGGTCGGGGGTCTGAAAGATCCCTGGCCTGGCTTTCTCGGTCTTTGGAAAGGAAGTCTAGAATCGGTGAGCGTTACTGATTTTGATGCCTGAATAGCTGTCGGATTGACTAATGTTCGAATGTGTGTCGGATGTATTGGTTCGGTTTGAGATTCTCCGACAGTCCCTAATATAGTTCGCGATCCTATGATTGTCGACACAAAAGTTCGCGGAGGAATAGTTGTTGTGAGAACTGATGTGATCGTGAGTGGAGAATCACGCGTGTAATACACCTGAAATTAATTTGTATTAATAATGAGAAATATATTCAAAAATATAAAGAACCGCTTTATATGCGCAAACCTTAGTTGTAGTCAATGTGAGTGTTTTTGTAGTGCTCTCAACACTTGTCACATATTTAGTGGATTCAACCTTAGGGTTCGACTCAACAAATGAGGGCATTTTTTCTTCTTGAGCTGAATTTGTGAAGAATATAGTGGTAGCGCCTGATGAGACTCGACTTATAACTGATTTAGGCGAATGTGATGATGAAATCACTTTTGGTGAACTCAATAAAGGTGTCGGTCTTTGACTTTCAAGAGATGTTGAATGTGAAACCCGTTGAGAAGTTTCGATTGAGGACTCTATGGGTAACTCATGTAATGGAACAGTTGAGGCCAAAGTGGTAGAGCTTTCTACTCCTACAGTTCTCGAAGCAATGATTTGAGTTTTTCTTGTACTCTTACTTTGAATTTGTTTTGTATTTCTTTCGTTAATATTTGTTTGACTCTTAACTAAAGTGGATTCTGAAACACTTGGTTTGAGAACAGCTCCAAGAGGTATATAAACCGGATCCTGAGAATTGCTAACTGCTATTCCTTCCCGAGGCGGCAATTCCTTGGATGGACTGATTCTCTCTACGTTATCCTGAGTTGTATTCTTCGATTTGGGAGCCTTTGCAAGAATATGCACAATATCTTTAATGGCTTCGCCTATATTTCCGGCCAAATTCGCGCCGTCTAATAAGTCACTCAATTCAATAACAGCTCCGGGTTTAATAGCACTCGTTTCCAATTCAGATTGAGATGAAAGATGTGGCGAAATATAAACCGGAGAAGCAGTGTTTCTCACTGAAGATATTCGAGATGCGAGCAGATCATTGAGTAATGACATGTCTGCGTTATTTAGCAGAGAACTGACCAAATCTCCAGCCGGACCTTTAGCTATATTATTAACTTCGGTGGACATCATATCTTCTGTTGTACTCGAAGGCAAAATAAAGTTTGTAAAGAAAACTATAGTAGAGCCGTCAATAATAGTTGTAGAGCCGCCCACTTCAGCGACCACTGAAGATAATTGTTCTTCAGTTAAACCTTCGGAGCTTTGAAGATCTTCGAACACCTTTGAAATAATACGAGACTCCAAGACATCGTATCGACTGCTCTCAATACGTAATGAAGGATGTATTGGTCGACTGCTTGAAATGGCCTTTGCATTGATTGAACTTTCGATGAACACGACGTCGTCTCCCGCCTGAGTGGTGTCACCCACTTGTGTGTCTATATTGGCTGACACGGCAGTGAACACCTGCATATCATCTGAAGTTTCCAAACTAGGCGTCGGTTCAACAATAGATTCGGTTTTAGAGCTCAAGGTTTGACTTTCTTCAAAATCAGATTCAATATAGGGATATCCTGAAGAGTCCACGGAATCAGAATAGAAATAGGTTTTGGATGAAGAACTGATTGTTTGAGAAGGAATGATAGTTGATTTATGAGGAATATATAGTGTAACCAATGAAGAGGAAGTCTGTTTACGACTAATAATAGTAGAAGTCGTGCCACTGAATAAAGTCGTGAAATAGGTATGAGTTGTGAATAGAGTACTAACACTTTGAACCAATGCTGATAATAAATCTTTCGACTGTTTTTGAATGCTTTGTGAAGGTTGAGTAAAGCGTATATTTGGCCCGACATTACTGGTCGATTCGATTGTCTGTCCAGATGTTTCGGTGACAATTGTCGGACTTATTTCTTCAATTGAAGAAAGTATAGTTTGACTGCCGCTAAACAGTGTTATGAAATGAGTTAAAGTGGTATAAGTGCTTCTCGTGCGCAATACTGGCGAATGTTCTATTGTTGTCGGCCTTATTATAGATGACGTTGAGGTCGAAGAAGTAGTAATCTGTGGAACAGTGTATATAACTTCACTGCTCACCGTTTCTTCGATAGTGGACGTGACGGGTCTGTTGTTGTGGAAGAATGTGACCAAATTGGTATATGTTGTGAAATATGTTCTCGTAAATAGACTCGGAGTACTTGTCAATTGTGTGGTCGCCGTTGGTCTTATTGTTCGTGTAATAGTAAACGGTTCTCTTATTGTGAATAATTCTGATTTTATTTCCTTTAATGGAGTGATTGTAGAAGTGCTGCCATTGAATAAAGTTGCGAAATAAGTATAAGTAGAATACACTGTACTCGTGCGTAAGCGTTCAGTTGTTTCATAAACGACTGATGGCGAAGCAGTTTCACTCAGTGATGACGTCGGGACTATATGTGTGTACGGAATGGTTACTACATTAGATACGGTTTGCTCTGAACTTGAAATAATAGACGTGTCGTCCGTATAAAATGTGGTAAAATATGTGAACGTTGTGTATAAAGTTCTCGTATCAAAAAGTGTGGCCAAACCTAATGATGACATCGAAGATAACATCGAAGAAGCCAGTGGTATAGATGAAGAGGATCGCAAAGATTTCTTTGTATCATTTTTAATGCCATCTCTCATATGAACGGGCGCTCCAGTGACTAATGTTGGCTGCAGTGTAAACGGTGTGCTCAACGTGTGATCTGTGACCACATTACTGGCCACAATCAAAGTCACGCCATCTGACACTTTCATGAAGCGATTAGCTCGCGCGGCATCCGATGGATCCACGGCTTCAAGTTTTTCAGTGACAACTCTGGAGTTGGTTTCCTCTACTGTGGTATATATGGTGTTATCGCCGACAGTAAACGGAACCGTATGTGTTTTCGTCTCAAAGTGTGTCACAACCGATGAATCCACAACTGTGGAAGAACTCAAAACACCAGATGAAAGAGTTGATGACAATGTAACAGTTCTATAGCTTGTTTCGAGACCAAAAATTACCGGAACAGTCGTTACAGCTAAAGATATGGTTTGTCCCAAATTATTAACAGTATGCGTTGGTTTAATCTCTTCAATAGGTGGCGAAGACGTGTCTGGAATGCTGACAACGGGTGACTTAAACACTCGACTACTTATCCTAAGTCTGCTGGCCGTTGACTGAACTGATCCAAAAGGACCAGTTCTCGTCACGACTATAAGTCTGGGTTTAGTCGACAATGGAACAAGTGTTGACTTACGAGAAGACACTCTATTATTGCCCGAAAATGGTCGCCTTAATGTTACTGCGATTCGCTTTTTGGTTGGCGTCACCTGTTTTTGAGTGAATTTACTTCTCTCATCAGTTGTAGAAAGAGTTTCAGTCAAAGACTGAACCAAAGTCGGAGTCGGAGATATTTCAGGTTCTAATGATTGGCTCGATTTGTGTATTGTATCCAAAGAGTGGCTCGATTTGTGTACTGTATCCAAAGAGGAAGAAGTGCGCAGAATAGTGTTCTTTGAATCAGTCACTGGTCTGACTCTTACCCGAACTCCAGGTCTGCCATTGATCGCTTCATATTTAGACCTAAACGGATCTCTTATAACTACTGCAGAACTCAATAATTTGACTGGTTTTCGAGTATGACTTTGAAGTTTTAGTTCTGTTTCTAATGGGATACTTGGGGTAGAAATAGAAGATATTTGATCAGAAGTCGTTACAGTCGTAAAAGATCCGCTCAAAAGTGTTGACTCTGTAGTTCTTTCTATCGATGATTCGATTGGTTTACTCGAAAACTCGGGTAAAATTGTTGGCGACGGCTCTAAAATAGCATTACTTATACCGTCGAATTTGATGTAAGTATTCAAAGCCAAATTCACTTCAGTTGTCAAACCTCCTAATTCTCTGGACCCAAGATGTATGGTTTCAGGACCGGATCCAATGCTTAATAATCCATCAGAATTGATAGTAGTGTCCAATTTAAGAGTTGAAAATTGTCTGTTTGAGTCGACATCAGAGGAAACCACTTCAGATCTGGTGCTATGTTTAGTATTTTTTTGATCATATAATGTATAATAGTATGTAAATTGTGTCAACTGTTTCTTTGGAACTGTTTCTAAATCTGTAATTTTGTAATGAAGAGCAGACGTTGGTTTTGAATTATCGAATTCATTCTTGACAGCCGTTGGTTTGATTTCGATTGGTTCAGGTTTTTCAGAGATTAATTGGAATGGTTGAGGATCTCTTACTTTGGCAGTTGTTTCGATCTGTGAAGGTTTACTCGATTGGATCACTTTATATAAGTCATCGTTAAAAAGCTGTACTCTTGAAACTAAATTAACAATAGTAGTGGTGACTCCCTTTGTTTTAGTTCCCAAATCCACAACACTGGTTGGGGTAATGAATCCTTCGCTATTTTGTATGATATCTACAATACTTTTGTCTAAAGCCTCTGTTGCGACGGTTGATGTGATCGATTCTCGACTCAGATGAGCCGTATGTTGTCCTCTCACGACAGTTGTTAAATATATAAATGTTGTAAAATAAGTTATAGGTATGGTTGGAGTGTGTATTTCATTGACAGAAGAAATAGATGTATCGATTTGTATATTATCATTGATTCGGGTTCCAAATCCAGGATTAAATGATAGCTCTTCGTTGTCGACAACATTATTCCTCGAAGGTTCGTCATCACGAGCGGGAACGGGTCCTCTCGCTTGTAATTCATTTTTATGTGATTGCGAAGGATTTTTGAGTAAAACAACACGTTTTCTACTATTACTAGAATTGCTACCATTGCTACCATTTGGTCGTCTTATTCTAACCACTCTTCTCGGGGCCTCTGTTGTAGTTTCTCTTCTTAATTCAGTTGTTATGTAACCAAAGGTTGTAACCAATGGCGAAGGAGTTGTGCCTTCAGTTTCAAGTACAGGCTTTCTAGTAATGGGACCTCTTCGAGGAATGTCAATGACATCACTAACTGGTAAAAGTGGAACTTCGACAGAGCTTACAATAATAGAAGTTGGAAGTGGTGTAGAATTGGGATGTCGTGTCGAGATTTTAACTTTAGGTTTGCCTCTTCTGCCGTTTTGTGCACTCAGTCCTTGTGTTTGAATAGGTCTCACTCTTCTGAATGGTTGTCTTTGATCGTCAAGAAATGGTGTGACCGTTGGCGTCGATAATAGATCTGATGTCGGAAAAATATTGGTATGCGTTGGCTCAATGAGTGGAAATCGTGCCGTTTCTTTAACCAATTTTGGTTGTAGTGCTGCCACTGATTGGAACTGATTATTAAAAACAGGAACTCTTCTGAATCCTCCCTGAGAGGTGACTCTGACAGGAGTATTACCACTATTTATAGGAGTATTACCACTATTAATAGGAGTATTAGATTCTGGTCTTCTTTGCAAACCGATGACCCGTTGAAATCTAACGTTTGACGCTTCGTTCGGTGAAGTCAATGGCGCCAATTGGGGCGAAGATATTAGTGGTAATGATTGTGCCTGTAATGGCCTATTGATGCGAATCCTTTGGAATGAGGGCTGTCTTCCGTTGGATGGATTTCTGGGCGGCAAAGATTGCGGCAAAGATTGCGTCAAAGTTTGAAATCTGGAAGGATTATCGAACTCGACGTAATCAGGAATGGGGTCATTCTGGTCCGCTTGAAGACTGTGTGACTTATGTCTCAAATTGAAGCGTGAATAGTCTCTCAGTCTGACTGGTTTGGGCACAAAAGCGTATCCAAAGTTGTCATTTCCAAATTGTTGTAATTTCCTTTTCTTGAAAGTTGTCGCGTACTTGTCTTCAGCAATTTTCTTATTTTTGTGAATGGGCTTATCCTTCGTGACAATGGGCTTATCCTTCGTGACAACGGTAGCGCTCGCCTCATATATTTCGGTTTCGGGACCTTTAGAAATGGTTGTAATAAAAAATGGATCATTTGGAAGCATTTGGTCTACAGTTTTGAATGAGGCAGAAATATAATCAATAGTGTCAGTTCCCATTGATATAAAGCTAGACCCGAGCGTTTGCTGCATTAGTACACTGCTTGTTGCCTTTACATCTCTTTCAACTTTTGTATGAAAAACAGGCTGAATAGGAACAGTCACCGCAGTAACCAATTCTGTTACATCCCCGCTATCACCGGTGATAGAGAGTGTTAGCAAAGTTGTAATGGGTTGAGGTTGAGGGTGATTAGGAAACGGAACATGTTGTGTGATGGGAACAGAGATGGTTTGGGTGGTCGTAATTGTCGATTCAGTTAGAGAAGTAAGTGTAAGAGTGCTTAGAATAGTTTTGCCACGTAATTGAATAGAGACAACAGTGGTTGAAGTTAGAGTATGAGTGGTTATAAAAGAGTTGGTAGTAGTGAAAAGTGTGTAAGGAAGCCCTGGAGCGTTGCCTAAATATGGCGCCTGTTGGCCATGCCCTGCATAGAATGCGGGGTTTTGTATAGATGTGACTGGACTTATTGCTGACGTTACTATTGTTGTTAATATTGTGAACATTTTTATGTCGGTTACCGTTTCGGTTCGAGTACTGAATCCAATTCTGATTGGAATTAATTTTACTTCGCTTATGGCTGTCGTTGTAATCAATACTTCGGTTACTTTAGTTGGTTCTATAATATCACTACTTCGAGTGAATACTGTTTTTGTGATCCCATCGCTTGGATCTATTGTAGTCTCGTATTGATCAGTTTGTATAATACTTGAATTCAATGTTGTTGTCGTTAATGTGGCATAAGATGTCTTAAAACCATGAAATATAGGAATCGTTTTAACAGTGGTTACAATCGATGTAATAGTCAACGGAATCTTTGGTAAAGTTGGAGTAACAAATAGACTACTTGAAGGATCATTAAATTCTTCAGTATTTTTCGAAGAAGTTGCTTTATTGAGATATACGACAGTTGTTTTAACAAATCTTCCTCTTTGTTGAGTTCTTCTTCTTTCTCCGCTATTGTTTTCATTTCTTCGATCGAATCTCGAAGAGGGTTCGTCTGAATAATCTCTCGTAGAAGTAGTCGATGTTCCACTAAATCTTGTCCTTCCTCTATATTTTCTATTAAATCCTCTTCTGTTTGGTATAATCGGATGAGAGCGAGGGGCGGGAGTAGTGCTCGTGGATAATAGCATTCTTCTGCGAGTGGTTACTCTAGTATTTTGTTGTCTTCTGTCATTTCTGCCATTCCTATCATTTCTGTCATTCCATTCGTTTTTATTATTGCGATCATTGAGAGAGTCGTCTTGTCTGTTGTCTCTATTATTTTTATATTCAGGTATAGTTTGGTCGTAATCATTGTCTAACGTTCGCGTCGGTGCTATGGTTGAAGTTTTGCTGACGGGACGTCTCATTCGAGTTACAATCGACATAACTCTCGGTCTGGTCAGTCTCGGAGTACTCTGAATAGGAATTTCAGGATCTCGTGGCTGTACATCCATTGGATAGTCTTGACGAGACTCTTCAGGTGTATGATAATTGATGGGCATATTTCTGTTTGCTGCCCCAACCCTCTGCCCATACGCTCCTCCTGACCCCCTTCGTGGCGTCTGTGTATTTGATAGTCTCGAGACTTGTCGAGCATTATTTCGAGAAATTGGTGAAATTCCTGGTCTGTTATTACTAATCCTGAATGGATTATTGTTTTCATAAGTCTTTGGTGTTACAATTGGTTGCGCAACGTCTTCATAATCGTATTCTATCAATGGTTGAGAGTCTTTCTCTCTAATCGGACGACTACGAGGTGTGTGTTCTTCGCCCTTTTCAGAAGTTTCGTCATAATATTCATCAGTATAAATATCATAATCCTGTAGTTCTTTATTATCAACAATATGATTGATTGGTGTGTCAGCAGAAGAACGGTTTGAATTCAATGTTGTTGTGACTGTTATTGTTAGGGTTGGACTCGTAGTTGTCATGTATTTAGAAGAAAATAGAAATCTTACAGGAGTTGGAAAATGAATAAAAGGTCTGAGACTTGAAGATTTTATAATTTCTGAAGTTTTTGTAATTTCCGAAGTTTCAGTTTTATTGATAGAACCGATTATGTGAGAAGTACTTCTAGAATAATATGCTTTGAATCCATTAATATCAGTTGTATAGAATTCAGTGGTGTGTAATGTTATGGTTTGATTAATGGTTTCTGTGGAAGTGCTTATTGAGTCTAAACCTGGCAGTGAATTCCAGGGCTCAACAATGGTAGAGCTCACTTGTCCGATAAGTGCTAAACTCCCGTTTATGCTTGTGCTCAAGATATCAGTTGTATAAATAGTTGTCTTATTATCATTAATATCAGTACTCAATGTTCTAGTAATTCCGTCATTTGTCAAAATTTCAACATTTGCTGGACTTTGTGAAGATACCTGAGAAGTCTTGCTGTTTGTGTTATTATCCATTATGTCTTCGTTCGCAATGTTTTCATTGACAAATACAGATGTTTGCAACACAGCAGCGCTTTGGTTATCAGCATTAAGAGAGACCACAAGAGAGACCACAACCGATGGCATCAGAATATTGTTAGTTTCAGCGGAAGTAGAAATAGAAGAGGAAATAGTTTCGGGTGCAGTAGTCAAAGATGGAGGATTAGAGAGAACTTGTGTTCTTGTTTTAGCCAAATGTGCGTAAACACCATTAATATACGTACCATAAATCTCACTCGTTTTTAGAGTTGTTTTACTTTCCTCTATTATGGTTTCCACTGTCGATGATATTAATCCAGTTTGGAATATAAAAGTTGATGAAGACAATGATGAAGACAATGATGAAGACAATGATGAAGACAATGACGAAGATGGTAAAGTGGAAGAAGACATTTCTGTTGATGTTATATTTTTAGTATCTAATTCTACTATTTGTTGTTGAGAAACAGTAGAGGGGAATATGGGTTGAGTGTCTGAAGTAATAGAATTGTCTGTATCTGTCATATCAGCGATTGATAACCAGGTCAGCGCTGATGACGTTATTGATTCTGTTGTAGAAGAGGGTAATATATTTTCCAAACTTGAATCGTCAGAAATGTTATCATAAACTTTATCGATAATCGAAGTCGATTGAAAATAATCAGACATTGTTTGTGACGAAGAATGTATTAATATTTGAGTAGAGGAAAGATTTATATGACTCGTGTCTAAAATATTTGTGGTTGACTCGGAAGGTGTTATTGTGCGAGTGATCGCAAACTGGGCATAAAATCCATTTATAAAAGTGCCGTAAATTTCAGTTACTATCGTTTGCAAACCATTAGTGAACTTGACTTCACTATTTTGAGATATTATTCCTGTTTGGAATTCCACACTCGACTCCTTATTCATTGAAGTTTCTGATGATTTCTCAGAAATAGTCTTCGTTGGAATATTCGACTCATTTTCATTGACTAATAGAGTTTCTTCTATAAAAAGTGGATTTTCAAAAATAGTTTCGTCTTTCAGATGATTCATATCTTGAGTTAATGTTTGCTTTAAATCATTTTCATCGTAAACATTAGTCAATTGTACAAAATTTTCTCTGATTCCCAAAGTATTCTTTTCTGATTCTTCGATTGGATTCAGTGAACTATCGATAGAATCTTTTGATACAATTTCTCTGTAATAGTTTTCATCATAAAATGCACTTCTTTTATGTCTAATTGCATCGGAAGGAACTGTTCGCGTCGGTAAAATTTTTCCCGTAATTATTGTACTGAAGAGCTGTTCCCGACTTCGAACAATAGGCTTTCCTTCTGAGAGCTCAGTTGTGAAATAAGTATAAGTTGTATAAAATGTTACGGGCGTTGGACTTACTCTCGGAAATCTTCTTCCGACGTCATTTGTAGTGTTATAAAAGTCAAAGTGATTATGAGAAACGGATTCTGGTCTTATTCGCAAATGTGGTTCAATACCATCTCTATTTTCACTTCTGAATTGTCCCGAAATACGTAACGGAATATTCTGAGAGCTCTCTTCAGGACGTCTTCTCACTATAACAACTGGACGTCTCGCTCCAGAAAGAGTTGGCATTACTCCACTGCCAGCAGTTCGAGTTCTTGTGACAACAATGGGTTTTCTTGTTCGGGAGACTGTTGTGATCTGAGAAGATTCTGAGTCTTCAGTTATAATAGAATTTGGAACTATATTAGTGGAGATCTCTTTATTTTCTTGAACAATAGCAGTTCCACTAACAAATCGAGTTGTATAGTATGTATAAGTAGTTCGAAGGGTTTTCGAATAGGGGTCTTCAGAGGGTTTAATTTGAGCTGAAGAAATTGAGTCAAAGGGAGGAATAGTTATTGTTTTTGTAATTATATTACTGAAAGTCTCATAACTCGTATCAATTATGGGGTTTCCATTTGGAAACCGCGTTGTGTAATAGGTATAAGTAGTGTAAATGGTTTCTTTATTATTTGTTCCACTATTTTTCGGCAATGTTAGAGTTGAATGTATTCTATCATCAATAGTAGAATGAATTATTCTTCCCTCATGTCGTTCTGTTATAGAGGGGTTTAGTCTCATGTAATAAGAGTCAGACACAGGTATTGGCAACACATCACTCGGTCCGGGAAGAAATACGCTTGAAATAACTGAAGTACTACTCAATACACTCGATCCCTGACCGGGTATTAAAATTGTTGTGAAATATGTTGAGGTCGTTAAAAATGTAACGGGAGTTATAATTATAGGAGAATTATCTGCCGCCTCAGCTGTCAATGGGTCCAACTCTTTGTCTTCTTTAGATTTGTTCAGATCAACAATATTTGTTTTGTAATCTTCGACAGAGTTCTTATTCGTTTCACTCAATGAAGGAATGAGAGAATTTTGAGTTAATCCTAAATTTATTGTTCCCGTTATTATATTGGATACAACTTCTGTTCGTGAAATGATTGCAGATGTTTCTTCTCTAAAGAATGTAGTAAAGTATGTAAATGTTGTATAATGTGTTATCGGAACCGCTAAACCAGATAACAGTTTTTCTATATTCAAAGTAGTAATTAGTGACCCTTCGAGAGGAGTCGTGATTGAAGATATGAATGGCTTATGAGTTTGACTAGACTCTAATACTGGAACTTCATTCAAGTTTGGCGATTCTGTAGATATCTGTTTCTCATCTAATGTTTTTGTAATAACTAAAGTTCTGCTCTTAACGCTTGGATTGCCGTCTTTGAAATAGGTTGTAAAGTATGTTAATGTAGTCAAGTCTGGCTTAAATTGTTCTGTTATTGTAGGCCTAATGACTTCTTCATTATTTGATTGTTTTGCATTCGGAGGTAATCTTATATTTGTAGCAATGCTTTCGCTCGTACTTATTGTTGTTTTTCCGCTATTGACTAATGTCTTGAAGAATGTATAAGTTGTTGAATATGTAAACGATGGTTGTATTTGTGATAACGGATCAATTGATGGAGCTATACTTTTGGTTGCATTCAAAACATCATTTGTATTTTTCATAACATTAGTAACAATCTCTTCTCTACTCTTAACAAATTCTGTATCTCCTTTTTTAAATGTTGTAAAATAAGTATAAGTCGTATAATAAGTTGTCGGAGGTCTGGTTGGCAGTATTTGATTAGAATTAGTGACCGTATCATAAACTATGTTAGACGAAGTCTCTATATGGCTATTCACGAGTGTTTCTCCATTTTTAACTGTTGTCGTATAAAATGTGAATCTCGTATAAAAGGTTGTCGGCTTTATTGAAGCAAAACTTTCAACAGAAGGAGTTTCAATGTTAGTGACAGTTTCATATCGACTATCAATCACTTCTGAACCTTCTTTAAAAGTAGTTGTAAAGTATGTATAAGTAGTAAAATATGTGTTAAGACCGCTTTGAATTGATTGAAATCCAGGATTTTGATTACTTGGAATGCTTTCCAAAACTGGTGTGGCTCTCGACTGTTCTTCAAATTGAGCCGAACTTTGAGGAATTTCTTCACCTGAACCTTGATTTGTAGGTAATATAAAACCACTTGTAATTGTGACACGACTTGGAGTATGTAAGCCAGTAATTACTGGCATTTTACTTGATTGAGTTAAATATGTCGACAAATAAATAGCATCACTGACAGAGGGCTGAGTCATTCCGGACTCTATTTTAATGGAGCCTTCAATAAAAACTGGTGGCACCACATTATTATCTACTAATAATTGAGATGCTCTCATATTTGAAATGTCATCCTTAACGGAAGACATACTTGTGGACTGCAATTGTATTATGTCCACAGTCTTTGTCGGTTCAATTTTTTGACTTAAGCTATTTTTAGGATTGAGAGCTTGACTTTGTTTTTGATAGATTTTTGATGTACTTTGCAATATATGAGCATAAGTTCCTTTTATATAAACGCCAATTACTGATGTCGTCCATTCAGTCATTAAACCACTCAACAGATTAGTTCCCGTTATTGTACTTAAAAGTCCAGTCGGAAGATTATATTGATTTTTAGATGAAGTTAATGAGGGCTCAATCGAAGTAATTGAAGAACTGATAGGTTCCATATTAGATGAAGATAAGCTAACCGATTTTTTAGTAGATGACGTATCCTTTGAGTTTTTGTCTAACAGAGTTTGTTTGCTATCATAAAAAACATCTACTGTTTGAATATCTCCTTCTTTTCCGAGACGAGGCTTACTATCAGAAGTTGTACTAAAAAGTAGTGATTTAGCCATTGATGAAGCAGTTGTTGGTTTTATTGAAGATGTAGTCATAAAACTTTGTAAATCAATTTTTTCAGTCGTTGATAAAAATAAAGGTTTGACCGGAGCCTTTGTTTCAGGATTTTGTTTAAAAGTAGTTGTAGATTGTCTTAAGTCAAACCCTGTTTTTAAAGGCAATTTATGGGTATTTTGCTGAACAGCTCGAGTCGTTGGCATAAACACCACTTCAGTGTTATTAATAGTTGTTGTAAAGTCAATGAATCCAAATATAGTTGTTTTATGTATTACTTTATTAAGGTTTTGATTAGGACTGAGAGTTTTTTTATTTTGTGAAATGATAGTATCTATTTTAGAAGGAGTATAAACGGGTCCGTTTTTCATTAGAAATGTTTCAAAATTCAATTGTGGGGTGGATTTAGTGGCACTGCTTTTAAGAAGATTCAAATTCTGTTTAGGAATTTGTTCTTTGCCTGCAATGCCTATAGTTTTTGTAAACATTTCAGTTTTATGAGGAATAATGAATTGATCCGTTAATATAGAAACTTCTCCATCTTCTATTTTTCTGCCCATCACTGATTGTTTTGATTGATTGAGATTTGTGTTTTCCCTATTCTCAGAACTTAAGACTTTGTTTTCCATTTTAATTGATATGTATTGAGATTCCATTGATTTCGCTGGAGTTTGTGATATGGTTTTCATTTGTTTAGTTTTTGGTTTGAATATAACATTTTCGGGCTTTTCTTTATTGAGACTAATCATTAGCAAAGTATTAACAGGACTTGAATTACTATAACGAGTGGCTCCACTCACTGTTATATTTGTGACACCTTCGACAAAGACGCCTTTCAGAATTTGGCCGTCTTTTTCAGCTGTTCCGTAAAGTAATTTGTTATTTGAATCATTGGATTTCCTTTCAGACGTCTGATGTACAGAAGTCGGCAAAATAATAGCGAGTTCTTCTCCATTGAGTTTTACTCTGAGATCTCTTTGTTTGAGATCTGATTCATAAATTGAAAAGGAGTCCTCTTTGTTCATTAAGTTCATAGAAGCTGATGGTTCTGTTCGGTGACTTCGAAATAGAAAAGCATAAGAAGATTTGTGTTGAGCATAAGTACCAGTTATCAGATTGAAAGTGGTTTGATCTGTGACAAAGGTTTCTTTAGTTCCAGTGATTGTAATATAGTTGTGATTGTTGTCAACACTTTCAACTATATCGGACTTGACATCAATTTGTGCTAATTTATTATCAGTCGTACTTTGAGTTATTGTCGGCGGACTTAATGTTTGCATTTCAGGTATAAAAGTGCCCGTTATTTCTATTAGAGAGTCTACTGTTCCGAATTGGACATCATTTGTATAATAGTTATTGGTAGACACGCCTGGAATTGTGGAGATCTCCTCAAACGGCACGAAAGTTCCCGTTAGTTCTACAAACGAATTCTTGGACTGAAGAGGTTTACTGTTTATTTCATCATTGATTTGTTTGTCAAATATTTGTTGTGAGACTAGTATTCGGTCAGATGTTGATTGTGAGACATGGTCTGAGCTCAATGAACCAATAGAGTCAGTTTGACTTAATTTTTGCGTAGGGTATGTACTAACTGACTCTTTATCTAAGAGTTGAAGGGATTTCGTAGGATTTGTTGTTATTGCGATTCCTATTCCAATTCATGAACATTAAGCATATTTTCGAATATAAGGCAACAAACTTTAATTACGGAACCATTAATGTTAATTTGTTAGATTGCACTCACATTTTTCGCCAACACCAACACCTTTTTTAGTTTTGTTAGTAAAGTATTTACTTATAAAGCAATTGATGTCATTTCGCGACATATTTAAAATCTCTTAAATAGCTTAAACTTTGCATAATTTGAAGGAGTTATTCATTAAACTTTGTTAATTCACATTATTTATTGAGTAAAAGGCAACAAGAGTTTGCAGCAATAGTCATATTTCATAATAAAATGTTAATTTGAAAAATTATGAAGAAATTTAGCAAATTTGTATTTATTCATTTTTAGTTTAATTCATTTAATCAGAATTTAAGTTGGTTTAGAAATTGCAATAAGCTCTCGAAAGGTAGAAAAGTCCTTTACCTGATGGTTTCTTTCTGTGCTTCTTCTCATGACATGGAAGTGGGTCTCCTTCGTCAGACCCATCACGACAGTCATGCACACCATTGCCAACTAATTTTCTATCGATACACTTTGGAAAACCGCAATGACATTTGTGTTGATCAGTTCTACACTTTTCGTCAGATGCATCAGAACAATCATTAATACCATCTTGTATTTTAGTTAATGGAATACATAAACTGTCTGACTTGCACTCGAATTCATTATGATTGCACCCTAGAAAAGGTTAAATAATAAATTAT
>JAQGAN010000014.1:0-23524 GCA_034697745.1 Nothrus palustris
AGAGCTTTAAATTTTGAAATTATAATTAACTCTAAGATTAAGTTTGAGATTAAGGTATATATTAGACAACGGGTTAAATACATGTAATGAAACTGAGTTGCGGAGCAACGGGTGGCCCCTCTAGTTATCTTTAAAATCAAAAGTATTTTATATCAAATATCCGAAATCAGATAAAACAGTTGCATTGTTAGTATAACCGTAGACACGTTCGCCAGTATTTTTACGCTTAGTTATCTACGTAAACGCGTTATCTAGAAAACGTTGCCGAACTCGGTATTATGATTAGTGCATTTTATACTAAAATATTTCATTTGAATAGTTTTTCATTAGAGATAACATAATAAATAATTTTTTCAATTTGTTGACAAGAGATTCAGCCTGATTTTAGGCGAGACGAGATCTCGTTCTCATCACATACAGTAGTAGTTCTGTATGTATTCTTATACAGTGGACTCTCAGTATAACGAACACCCACGGGACCAAAATTTTGGTTCGCTAAATTGAAATGTTCGTTATAAAAAGTAGGCTATAATACTTCTGTAGGGGATTTTTATTATGCGAGTTATACTGAGAGTTCACTGTATACAGTATTTAGAAAGACTATTCTAGCGATACTTAAATTGTTGAGTACGCCCACTCTTTCACGAGTTATTCAATTTACAAAAAACACATAGTAAACCATAAAGATGCGGAACCTTTGTGTTTTAAGCAACGCCACATTCTACGCAACATTTAAAATGTATCTTTTGTAAACGTCCCATCATTCTTAAAATTTGTTAAATTTAAGTTTGATTTATTGTGATAGTTATCCTTCAAAAGTTATCCTTTTGTAAAGATTTGAATGAATCCTTTTGAATGCCAAATATTATGTATTGTCTCTTTATAGCCAAAAATCAATAGTAAAAGAACAAAACGCCTCACTAACATATAATTATTATCAATATTATTTGGTCAATTTAACGAGTTATTTAACGCTATTTAATTTATATTTAACGAGTAATACGCACTAATACGCATATTATTACCTGATTATTACTAGTGAATTAAAAATGCATTTTTAAACAGTTTATATTATTTCATAATAAAATTTATATTCAACTCATACATTAATTCAAATAAATATATTCATATATCAATTAACATATCAAATTCAATTTTTATCGTTAATTATTTATCATAAAAGATCGCTCAATAATAATAGTACTATTAATTAGCGTTAATCAACACCATTAAAAACAAATATCATTATTATATTCTCGATGTATTTTGATATATAATGTGTAAACTTAATGGAATAAATGATAGACATTTTACCAAAATGCTATTAATGTTTGCAGATTATGAGATATATTAGTAGAGTATATGCATTTACAAGACCTCTAATTTTACTCCTTAACAATCGATATTTGAATATTTGCTGTAGTCTAACCCCAAAGCGCCTGAGATTGAATTTTAATAGCTTTCATAGTAACCTTGGCTAACAGATTATTCATTACCTCAAGTCATAGCTTAATATAATTTGTTTAATATAATATACGAATAAAACATTTATGAATTTCAAGAAAGTATAGTATAATGTATTGTATGCCAAATGAATCAGATTATGATCAAAACCAAAGTACATCAATGCAAATGAGTTCAGAGTTATTTCCATCAAATGACATATCCGACACATATTCATATAGCAATTCATTGTCATGCAGTCAGCCATCAATAGCATCACTGCCACTGCCTTTCACATGGATGGGAAACTTCGCTGAAACCTTTCTAAGTATTGAATGGGAACAATGCAACCAAATGTGCAAATTGTCATTCAAAGAGTCTGCCATCGCTTTCGTCTATAATCCGATTGAATACGCATTTCAAACACATGCAGACTATGTTAGAAAGTATTGCTTAGGGCCTAAACATGTACTCTTTTTGGGAATGAATTCAGGCCCTTTCGGGATGGCTCAGAATGGAGTGAGTGAAACATCCAATAATCTCTATTATGCGTGAAATAACTCTAATTTATTAATGACTCTAAATGAATGTCATTTTAAAATTTGTTTATATAGAAAACTTAATATTCATGAAATTCAATCAATATATATATTTCTTAAAGATTCCGTTCGGAGAAGTGAATATAGTTCGAGATTGGCTTAAAATAGAGGGAAGGGTCGGAAGGCCTAAACATGAACACCCGCTCAGAACTATTAAAGGCATGAATTGTACGAGAAGTGAAGTGAGTGGACAACGCTTTTGGGGTCTAATGAAAGAATTATGTTCAACACCTCAGTCATTCTTCAAATATTGTTTCGTTCACAATTATTGTCCGCTCTCTTTTATGGTGGACTCCGGCAAGAATGTGACGCCTCCCGAACTCAAAGCCCCCGATAAGAAGCCCTTATTCGACATTTGTGATGAGTCTCTTTGCAAAATTGTTCACTTATTAAAACCTAAAATAATAATAGGAGTCGGAAAGTTCGCGGAAGAGAGAGCGGCACGTGCTCTCAGCTATGCAAACATTAATGGAGTCAGAGTTAATAGCATTTTACATCCCAGTCCTGTCAATCCAACTGCTAATAAAGGCTGGAAAGAGAGAGCTTTGCAGCAAATTAATGAGCTCGGAATTAGACATTACCTCAAACCTCATTCAACTAATTATTGATAACATCAGATCAAAACCACAAAATTTCAAACGTTTAAATATAGTTTAGCTTTCATACTATACGGCATATACTGAAGTACAGAAGCTCTCACAAGTCCGATACATTTCAACTCAATAGTAAGTGTGATAAGACATCAATTTCCAGACTTATCAGTTGAGTTGCTATTGAGTTGAAATGTATCACTTATGAAAACTTCTGTAAAGACTATAGAAACTAATTTACCGGTACTTCAAAACAGTATAAAAGCACAACTATATTTGGTATTATAGCCTTACTTACGCTACATTATCTATGATTTTGTGCTCCAATAAACACACCTGTAATTTAAGAAAAATATTTGTACTTCACTTTGTAATAATGTATGGTAAATAAAGATAAGTTTTTGTATTTGTTTAAAGCTTACATCCAATGAATGAATATTGAAGATAAACGATATTCTTAGTCTTTGAATGATGTATAGTATCCATAATAGGATTTGGTTTGAAAGCTTGTTATGAGAAAATGTTTACCTAATAGAGAAGTCAAAATAAATTGAGTTCAATAAAGGAAAAACAACTCAAATTAGATTTACAAATAATAATAATAATAATAATAATAAACTGCATGCCAGAGATAAGTCTCACTTTCAATGATAGCATTCATGCAATACATAAAAAGATAATTTTCGATCAATTAATTAATTTTAAAATATCTTTAAAATATCACTCAAAAGAATGTTTTGAAATTTAAGTAAAAATAATACACCAAATAATTGACTGTCACTGAAACAGCTATAAGACCTCACCTGTTGATTATTATTAAGCTTTTATTCAACTAAATGTTAAATAAATTGATTAAATCTTCTAATAATAAATGAGTTCCAAACTTTCCCTAAATATTTAGTGCAAACATTTATTCCTATAGTCTATGATAGTCTACAGATATATGAATTAAAAGAGCATCTTATATGATATTTAAAACACTTCCAAATACATTAAATAGTATATTAATGTTTACACAAGACGACGATTACAAATGAAAGGCTCATCAAATCTTATGATTAACTAAATCTTATGCTATGATTACTTAATAATTATAATAATAGATAATAATAGTATAGATTATAAAGGTTTAGATGATTGTGCAATATAAATGTGAAATATGTTTCAATAATGATAAATAGTTAAGTTTACAATTAATTAATACGCATTTAAATGCATTGGGAATTATAGGAGATATTCATAATAAGGTATGTTATAATCAATCGAAATGTTTGAAAATTTAATTATTATAATAAAAGACCAATTAAATGATGAGAATAGTACTGGTGATTAATGGTCGACAATATATTCAATTCTTGGGGGTTAACTGTCAGTAAAGTAAACAATTCTAGTACTTCAACATTGAGCACAAGTGCACTCTCTTTCTCGTGAGTCGTAATCTTCACTGAGTTCCTGATGTTATCACTATCTTAATGATCACTATCTGAAGCTCATAACGATTTCTTATGACTTAATTGCTTTATGTCTGTCTGTCTTTCTCTCACTCACTGACTGTTATCTGACAACAACCCTAGAAATTATGACGAATAAAAGATATCAAAGTTAAAAACTCACATAATTAACAATCACTTCAATTAAGTTCTTCCCAACCCTACAAATTAACAAAAGAGCATATAAACTCATTCCTACCCCAAGAAGTTACATAAAATCTGTTTATCTCCTGCCATAGTTTCCACCTCCTCCTCCATAGTTTCCTCCACTGCCACTACCATATCCTCCTGTATGGGATGTCATGAGATATGATGTCATTAATGCCATAATACAACATAATTGCTCATCAATACAACAATATATATAACAATTTAACAATGCTATGGTATGTCTTGTTTTGTTAATTAATAGTCAATTAACAAACAACATGTTTCAATATTTTGCAAATCAATTCAATAGCAATGCAAACTCACCGCCGTATGGACCACTGCCTCTTTGAGAATAGCTGCCGCCGCCCCGGACTGGACCGCCGCCATAGCTGTTGCCATAATTACTACTATAATCACTACTCCATCCGCCACCGCCGCCGCCTCCACCGCTTCCTGTTATCAATATATCAAAAAATGAGTAATTAAGACATTTTACAAAAGAACATAAACTAAGAGAAGCAATACTAACTCATACCATAACCACTGCCTTGATTCCATCCTCCCTGACCGCCGTAATTGCTCTGTCCGTAACCACTGCCATAACCGCCGTCTAATCATTATAAATCAATATTCAATAAGTATTTAATATAAAAACAAGGACTCACAGCCTCCTTGTCCGCCGTATCCTCCGCCTCCGCCATAGCCGCCCCCGTAATTGCCGGGTCCTGACTCCCAAACGGGTGCGTTTCGTCCGCCTCCACCGCCGCGAGGATTAGAACCGCGCGCTTCTGTCTTCCTCTTCATTGTATCCATTTCTTGCTTCGAAAGCGCTTTTTTCACTTCAGTTCGTTTGCCTTTTATTACGTGATGTCTTTTCACTATTGGATGCAATGGTGAGGGGTTGGGATGGGATGGGATGGGTTGCAATGCAAATATTAGTCAATGTTACAATAGTTCACAATATATTAATAGCAATCAAATGTCCACTAATAATGACTTACAAACAATTTTGTCGACGGGATCGTAATCATCAAATTCAACAAAAGCGAAGCCCCTCTTCTTTCCGGTGTCTTTTTCAGTGACAATATTCACGTTAACAACATTTCCGAATTCGATGAAATAGTCTTTGAGATCATTTTCTTCGATGTCTTCCTTAAGACCGCCCAAAAACACTTTTTTGACCGTCGCCTGAGCTTCAGGTTTACCCGAATCCTAACATTAGTCAAACAAATAATCATTTAATGAACATTTGCTAAAAGAGTGAGTGCGTGCGTGAGTGCATGCGTGCGTGAGTGAGTGTTTACCTCTCTGGGAACGGCTCTCTTGGGCTCCACTTCCCGACCATCTACTTTGTGAGGACGTGAGGCCTGCGCCGCGTCAACCATTGATGCCTTACTATATGTGATAAAACCGAAACCTCGCGAGCGTTTGCTTTGCGGATCTCTCATCACAACGCAGTCCACGATTTCTCCCCATTGATCGAAATGAGTCCTCAGCGTGTCTTCAGTTGTCTTATAGTCGAGACCACCGATGAATAGCTTTCTGAACTGTTCGGGCTCTTCGTTCTCATCTATATTATTGGCATTTGACTCGTCGTTGTTGTCGTCGTTATTGTTATCTTCTGCGATGTCATTATTGGTGTTGTCGTTATTGTCGTTCTGTTCCTCGTATTGGTTGTTGTCGTTGTCTTCGTGTCCATTGTTTTGTTCGTTCTTTTCATTACATTTCATAGAAATACAAATAATTATTATTATTATTATTATTATTAATATTAACCAAAATTATAGACAAAAGACAATGGAATACACATTCAATAATTGTAAATATAAAGCAAAACTAACCTCTTGTTTGATAGGAGTTCCGGTCATCTTATATTACTTTCTTTTAGTTATTATAAACAATAAAATAATTATTAAAATGTACTTAAATTATAATTAACTTATATTTCATTCAAATCGCAATTTCAGACAAAAAGAAAAACCTATAAAATGGCATTCGTTTGAACGGAAGTTATGATAGACTCTCAAACCGGCGGATATTGTCTTCAATTAGTGCTCAACCAATAGATGGCAACAATATATGCTTCAATTGCGCCTAATTTCAACTCAGATCATATTCTTCATATCAAAATCAAAGTATTCCTATTTTTCATTTTAATAATATTAAGTTATAATAGTCTAGTCATAAGTGGTCAAAAGCGGTCAAAAGTGGTCAAAAGTGGTCAAAAGTGGTCAAAAGTGGTCAAAAGTGGTCAAAAGTGGTCAAAAGTAGTCAAAAGTAGTTAAAAGTAGTCAAAAGTAGTCAAAAGTAGTCAAAAGTAGTTAAAAGTAGTCAAAAGTAGTCAAAAGTAGTCAAAAGTAGTCAAAAGTAGTTAAAAGTAGTCAAAAGTAGTCAAAAGTAGTTAAAAGTAGTCAAAAGTAGTCAAAAGTAGTCAAAAGTAGTCAAAAGTCTCTAAACTTAAGTAAAAGACAATTATAATAAGAGTTATAGTCTGTGCTATGAAATACTTTTGGTTATAAGTGAAACATAATTGGCGCGCTTCGAGAAAAATAAGTTGGGTTAGGTCTGCCTTTTTTCAGAGCACCGTTACTTCAGAGAAGAGTAGAGTTGGATTATTTGAAAAATTGAAGGCAACACTAAATGATAGCAAACATTATTTACATGAAAAATGTGAAACTTAAAACTTAAAACAAGGTGAAAATTTTCGGGAATAGACCTAACGTATAGCAAATATCTGTATATTAATAATGCATATCTTAAAAGTTGGTGTACAGGTCCGGGACCTGCGATGTTCTCCGTTGTGGGCCCTCAAAGTCAAGTTAGGAAGTAATGAAGTAATGTTATCAGTAGTGAAGTGGATAGAAAAATAATCTGAAACGAGAATCTATTAATAAATAGTCTTTAAAATACCTCATAGTATTTAAATCTAATAAATAAAAAGGAGATGTGTTTAAATATATATTTATATATTTATTGATTTATTTTTAATAAATTACAGGTTTCTTATTGCACAGCAAACCCTACGCATCAAATTTATCGATAAAATCTGTACAAAATATGGTGTAAAACAAATAAATGATCAATTTTTGATAAATTCAAAGTTAGTTTACAATACAATCAAAAGTTTAAATGATAAAATAGAATAATTATGTTTACATTAGGTGATTAAAAATTGTTTATTAGTTCATCCATTTTCGACAATTAGGTGCTTCACAAAGACATGGAATTTTGTGCTGATCGTCCTCTACATCAAACTTATAATCATATGTTAGCTGTAATCAAAATTACAATTAAAATTTGCTATTTATTATCTCTTAAAATATTTGCTATTTTATCATCACTTAAAATAAGTGAGAACTCACTTCTTCTCCTCTTTGAATACGTCTGTTGGCTATAATTAGGATTTTATTTTCACGATCTATTTGTACACATTCTGCGACACAATTAGGATTACATGAATGGTTTACATAACGAGCTAAACCACCAGATAGTGTGGCGTCAATCACACGATTGTCGTCCAATCGAAACATATAAACTCCACGATTCTTGAAAATAGAAAAAATCAAAGATTATAGATATATACTATAGACTATAGATTAGAGATCAATGATTAGGTATATTATTGATTGTGAATACCTGTTCCTCATAAACGCGTTCATTTCGTTCTGCGATTTCATTTCTGATTAAGAGACCGATGTATTCAATAACCATTGTATGCTTTTCGATATCCTTCACAGCGTAAAGACCGAGGCCTTGAATGCGAGATCGCGCCAAATAGACATTGTTTCTCCACTCCATTTTCATTTTTCTATATTGAGATGACTTCGAGTGAACGAATTGCTTAATATAAGGCGAACTGATTTCCATTCCACTGAACGACGACTGGATTGAAGATCGCGACGAATTGCTTGTGGAAACGTGGAGAGTATGCGGTCTTTTAAAATGAGTTCGCAATTTAGGTTCAGTTCTGGCACAACCCGTCGGATTGATAGCGAGCGGCAATTCAAGTAAAGGAGATCTTCCATATCGAAAATGGTAATCGTTGAGAGTGTCGATGCCCGGCAGTGATTCTAAGATTCTTACTATAGCCGGTTCTGAGAGTCCAAACAAATCTTCTCCAGTAATGTAATCCGTAAACACTTTGATAGATTGGGCCTCATTTCGCATTCTGACGATAGGCTCTAAAATTTTAAGCCAAACAGCTTTTGGCGAGCGATCTTTGAAAGTGACGTTTTCGAAACCCTATTCTTTTATTTCAACATTGAATTCAGGCCTTCCGTCCACTTCATTGATAGAACAGACATATTTGCAACGTTTGCCAAACCTTCTCCAACTCCAATAAAAACGAATTATTTTATAGCCGACCGGATATATACAGTTAGGCGTATGAAAGGCTTGCAATTGATGTGGAAGTAATTGTCCGATATTTACGAAAACTAAGTTTCCAATTCTCATCAGATTGTGGTCTCCCATATGAATCATACTCGCGATCTGTTTCTGTTCGTCGCGATTCACAAAAACTCTGCGAAAGACTACAAATGAAGTCATCTCTTCAGGACTTTGGACTTTGAGCGCGTGTTGAGTACATAATAGAGTTTTGTCTTTAAAGAACATACACTGGTCTTTGACAGCACAGGGAAAGTGATATGAATTAGTGCAGCGAAGTTTGAAACACTTCAGAGAAGCGCCCGATTTGTGACACCGAACACATTGCAGAGAAAGGGCTCGTTTACAGGCCTGATCCACATTCATGAGACCTCCGTTCAACATCTCATAAACTTCTGAAGACCAAAGCGCACAATTCAAATGAATCCATTTGTCGACATCCATATTGAGAAGCCTTGAGGGGCCGTCAACCTCTCCATCTCCTATTCCATGACAGAGCGCACACTTTCGCTTTTCAATAGCATTCTCATCGGACTTAACACAAATGGACAACTTGTCTAATAATAGTCCCACTTCTTCGTCTTCCTCATCCTCTTCCTCATCATTTAATTTAGGCTTTGTTTTGTCAAACAACTGATTGTTCCAATATTTATAACGCAATTCTTTCCACTTTTTGGGTAAAGTTTCGATAGGAATTGTTTGCATAGTTTGAATATTGTTTTGATTTTCTGAATCGATTTCCATCAAAGATTGTTGTGTCGAATCATTTAATGGAATGGCAGGTAATTTAGGAGAAAGATTGAGAGCAATCATCTCGTGGTCACTGATATCGTCGTCTTCCATCATTGGACTCATTGGTGGCAATAAATCCAACGGATGTTTAACAATGAGAGCCTTTTCTGGTTTCATATCATCGCTATTTGCAGTTTCAATGGAGTGTCTGTGAGCGACTACAGCGCCCGCCTCTTTCTCTTCGGTGGAGCCTCGATGTGAAAGAGCGAATTGCATATAACAATTAGTACTACAAAACATCACCTCTTCGTCTTCTTCTAACTCTTCTTGGGCTGAGAGCGACAGCTCTGAAGCCTTTTTCTTTATACCAGAATTCAATACAACAATTTCACAGAATCTACAAAAACTCATTTTTCCGTTGAGCATATTTTGCAAATTCACGTTGTCTTCACTACTTTCAGAACCTTCTTTCTTGTTATAAAGACCTAACTTCTGACTCGGAGGTGTCGTCGTTCGCTCTACGATATCATAAGTAGTCGGCGGAGGAATGTCTAAATATTTGGCCAAAGCCGATAAAATGCCTCGAATGTCATCAGCAGAGGAAAGAGTGAGCGTCACTCCTACATTACCGGCATCTCTAAGTGGTAATGATGGCACTGAACTTCCAATTTTGGTCTTAACATTACTTGAGTTATCCAACAGATTCTCTTTGTCTTTATCAAAATCAAGGTCTGAGATCCGTCTTTGAGAAACTAAAGCTGAAGGAGTTATAGGAATCGGACGAACAGGTATGGAAACTATTAGAGGAATGTCAGGAGAAGATCGATTATTGTTGATATCTTTTACTTCCTCGTCATCGTCATCATTATCGTCTTCACAACTGATGAATTTGAGTCCTTTAAGAGTTTCGATTGGATAGTCGTGTATAAGAAACTCAGGTGAAGACGAAGACACAATAGTGTCCGGACTGTCGCAGTCTCTAAAATATTGAGACAATTCATTTTCATGTTTATAAGGAAAAGACATCTGAAGAGAAAGATGTGAGCTTCTGGCAAATTCTTCATTATAAAAGCCACGACTAGTTGAAGGCATTCCTATGGCAGAACCGCTTGCACTGATTGTGCCGGTCGTCACACTATTTGGATTATTAACAGCACTCGCAGGTAATGATGGCGTCAATGGCGGAGCTTTGTTAGGACCGAAAGGATAAGTCGAATAATAATCAATAGTAGAAGAAAGAAAAGCGTTTCCATAATTGCCACGAAGAGTCGATTCTTTTGAATTAATGTCAGAAACATCATAAGGCAGACAAACGTTATGATTAGGTCTAATTACAGGCTCTAATATCTGAATTGGTGGCAAAGCTCTCAGCTGTGCCATTAAAGCGGCTAAAAATAATTCATTGTCTTCATCTGTTCGCGATTGTGACGCTTTTCGCGATCGCTTCTTTGTGGGCGGCTTTACGTGATCTGTGAGACCTCCGTCAGGACTTTTAGGTTCTTTCCTTTTGGGCATTCGCTTCCTCTTTGGTTTGATCTCTTCGGGCGGAGGCGTTGGCTCGCGCTCTAATTGAGCTCTACGTATGTCTAAATACGAAAGTTTCTTTTCTGGAGACACCACTGTAGACACAGGTGTAGATGTGCTCAAAGTGTTTTCTGAACCGGTTGTCAGCGCAATACTTATTTGGGGCTCACTTTCTTCCTGAGGCGCAGAATTTAAGGGCTGAGATGTCTCTTCAATGCTTAAAACGGGAACTTCGGGCGTTGGTTCAGATATTTGAGATGTTTTGTTTGGTTCGCTCTCAACGTTAGGCTCTGCTATGATAGATTCTAAGGCAGAACTCTGTGAATCAGCTGACGGACAGTTTTGCAAAAGCTGCTTCAATAGAGCATTTTGTTTAGTATGAATAGAGTCCTCATTGTTATCGCTATCATTCTCGCATTGATTTGTTTCACTCGCAAAGCAATTTACAGCTGAATTACTACTATTTGAGTTTTGTGAAGCTTTTAAAGCTTCTTTTGATTCTCTTTGTGTTTGTTGTTCTTCGAGAGCACAGGAGTAGAATTTATCCTAATTTCAAAGTTATTAATTGTTAAAATTTATAAAATATTAATTTAATTAACAAAATACCTGAGAGACTTCATCTTCCACTTCAGTTTGTTTGCCTACATTGAGCCACTTATCGGGTTGAGAACAACTTGAAGTCGATTCTATGATTTCTTGTTTAACTTTCACTTCTTCGCTAATTGTTTGCTGACTTTCATTTTCTTTAGTGCCATCACTTGAAGCCAAAATGGCGTCATTGACAGCGTCGTTGTCCTGTCCCGACCCCTGTTCGTCAATATTGAACGTAAGAGACGTTTTTGCTTCCCCGACGATTGGCTTTTTATCACTTGAATTATTTTCACTTTCAGATTGTGTTTTGTACTGCGCTTCTAAGTCTGCCAACAGCTCAACGTTTGCGTTCGTATCCAACAAGTCTTGTGAATCAACAGATGAGAGATCAGGTGCTGTCGGCAAATGAAGTGCGGAATTGTTATCAGACAACGAGTATGAAGAAGTGACGGGCATTGATTGTGGAGAGCACTGAATCATTGAGTGTTCGTCTGAATAATTACTTTGCGCATTATTTTCTATATATGGATTTGAATCGAATTTAACCGATTCGTCAAAAGAAGTTCTCGGAGAAAATTCAGCCATTCGTGGATGCATTTGATGGAGTGGTATGCGTGACATTTGTGCCACTTGTGGCGACCCATACATTCGAATTTGCTGTTGTTGTTGTTGTTGAGGAATCGGTGGTCCCAATGATCCCGGATATGGTGGAGGCGGAGGACGCCTTACGAGTTGCATTTGTGGGTGACTTTGCTGTGACTGTTGTTGATAATTAGGTGGTAATTGTGCTGGATATGGTTGTCCTACTAATTCTTGGTATGGCCTTTGAGGATGACTGTGATGTTGGTTCGGAAATCGAAACATTACAGACTCATTCGATGACTGCTGATAATGACTAGTGTGTTGTGCTTGCATTTGTTGATGTATTGGTCGTGTTTGTGGGACTAATGGTGTCTGATGTGTAGGCATGTGTGCAACTGAATGGTGAAATTGTATGTTATCTTCGCTATGGAACGAGACCTGACGGAACATTTTGGCTCTTTCATCGACTTGTGATACTTCTGGAGACATAAGGTGTGGAAATCCTGAAGTTGGCGTTGGCATAGTTTGTCTCATTCCAGACTGCATTTGCATTTTTTCTTTTTGTTGATAAACATCACTAAAAGGATTGTTGTCGTCCTGAACTATATGTACCGATTGAGCAGACATTTGAGGTCTGACTACACCGTCTGTAGGCATAGGAGGAGGCATTGGTGAGTGAACCATAGGTGAGGGTGGCATTGCTGCTGGTGAGTGAAGGTTAGGCGCGGGCGAGTTCTGCATCAATGGCGAAGGCGATGGACCTAATGGTGATGGACTCATAATCGCAGGTGACTGTGGAGTTCCTGGTCCTCCCATTGCAATAGGAGTTCCCGGACCTGAAGAGCCCAATGCCATAAGAGGCGAATGCACAGATCGCGGAGAAGTTTGCGTTCCCTGTCCTCCAATCGACGAGATTGAGGCCGTGCCCGGAGATTGTGGTAAAGAGATAGCAGTTTGAGGAACGCCTACAATGCCTTGTCTTTTCTGTTGTTTCTGTTTATACTCCGTAATCAACATCGTGTGATGTCTTGAAGACTTCCTGACCTGATCCAAGTGTTTCTGAAGTCCGACTTGTTCTTGAGTAATGCGAGTCAATTCATTAGCGTCGTGTTCGCTCAACTCATTTTGGTTTTTTCTGCATTGTCTTTGCTTAGCATTCAATGTTTTCTTGGCTTTTCTGAGTTTCGCGACTTCTGTCTCGAAATACTTTTGTTGTTGACTCAAAACATTGTTTTGTTGTATTAACCAATTTTCGTACTGACTTTGTTGTTGCCTTTCGTGATCATTCATAGGCTCTGCGGGTGGTGTTGGCGGAGGCGGAAGACTCACCAATTGTTGACGAACGGGTGGCATCACTTGAGATGGGTTTGTCATCATTGGATGGCTTTGTTGAACATTTGCAGCCATTCGCACATTTGAGATTCCCATTTGATTCACAGACTGAATCATCATTTGTTGATGCGTTTGATTTGAGGGTGGAATGAGAGGAGCCATTTGTGGCATACGTTGTGGCGGCTGTTGATAGCATTGATCGGGTATACTCTGCCAATGCGGTGAAGCGCTCGAATTACTGGCCATTTGATGAGGAAATGGTTGCATCGGTGAAGGTGTTGGTGTCGTTTGCATTGAATGAATGACTGGACCAGGAATTGGGTCGTCAGACAAAATGTCTGCTTTAAGTCGTTCAAACTCGACGTCACTCAACAAACTATCTGATTGTGGAATTATATTTTCAGTTGGCATTTGCGGTAAGAAAGCGCGTGACTGAACGGGCATTGTTTGTCTTTGATCTCTTTTTTCCTGTTCTACTAAATCTTCGAGTAATAGCGGCTGTTCTTGAAGAAGAGTAGCGGGTCTTTGATTTCTCAGCTGTGGCTGTTGTTCAATAGACTCCGTGTTGGCTAATGTCTGCTTTGCAGTCGCCTGTCGTGGAGGCTGAGGGTAAGGCGGAGGAGGCGGTAGTGCTATTTCTTGCGCTCCAGGATATGGGGGCGGAGGTGCATAAGATAGACGAACATTCATTGTTTGCTGAATGGGACTCACCATCTGATTTGAGGGCTTTATATTGGGAGAAACATTTGATTTTTCTTGTTTAATATGACTCACGTCAGGCTTTTTGTCTTCGCCGTCTTGTGTCGGTTGTACTGGTTTTCGATCACTTTTGCCCGAAATATTGCTTTTAATATTAGTATTCTTTGTATTAGACTTTTCATCGATATCTTCTTTATCGTCCAAATCATCCAAATGTTCATCAAAAATATTACTTTTGCCACCAGTTTTGCCACTGAGAGCTTTATCCAGTTCTGGATCCGCATATTCTAAAATATTGAAATCATTTCCTAATCCTAACAGTTCGTCGTCATCCAAATCTTCAGGAGAACATTCAGGAGAAAGTTCGGGATTTTGCTGTTCTTGCAGTTGTTTAACGATATCACTAGTTGTGGGCGCCTTAGCGTTCGGCTGAACGGCTGCCTGTATTGGCATTCGGGGACCGATTATAGGTTGAGCTCTATTTGAAAATTGAGCCGTTTGTATATTTTGCAGAGTCTGTACTGTTGGTGGAGATGGCAAGACATCACTTGTTTGCAAATTAATTTGTTGCTGATTTGGTGGTGTCGGACGTGGGGGGAAGGGATGCGGCTTAAGAGACCTGATAGTTGGCGAAGCAAATGGTGGACTTTGAGATTGAGGAGAACCAGAATGTACTGAACCCACTGGTGACATAGGCATCGCTGGAGGCATTCGAGATATACCTGGAGGTAACATTTGGTTGTATTGACTAATATCTGAACATTGCTGTTGCTGTGAAGCTTGAGATGTGGGTAATGAAGAAGAGACTGATGGATGTGGTTGTAGTGGCACTCGAACCCATTGCTGCTGATTTCTTATGGGGAACTGTTGTTGAGATTGTGGAACCAATACTGATCGCATCCGAGAATCAGGCAATCGTTGAATAAGCAATCTTTGGTCGGGAGTATTGGCCGGATGTCTAAACAGTTTGTCAGACGGAAAGCCACTCGAAATTCGAGGACGATTTACTGCTCCCGGAGGTATGGGTTGACGGAATGTGCCATCATTTACAGGTACGCGAATCTGATTACCAGCTAATGGATTGAAAATTATTTTTATATTTTAATAAATTTACATATTTGTAACTCACAAAACATGCAAAAAATTAAATAATTTTAAGTACTGATACTTAAAGTTATTATTAGTGAAAATTTGTCGAATATTAAGTATTGTAGAATTGAGATAATTATAGAATTAATACAATTGAAAGTATATATAAATTAAAGACTTTTAATAGAAGCAATACAGTAGTCATGCTTTAAAAAACCTCAACCAAACTTTTAAAATATAATTATTAGAGACACAAATTTTTGTGATTTAAATTTGTTGTGACTTCAGATCTAAAAATACTTCTGTTCAGACCTACTTCTGTTCAAAAAATAAATTTGAATAAAAATGCGTTTTTTGTTCTTTAAATCAATAAATAGCAAAGCTATCGTTTAAAAAATTGAATAACTTCAAAAGATGGGCTCAACTAAATACTACACTAACTACTAAACTAATAAAACAAATAAATACTCTTAAAATATTTAGTCAAATTAATTAAAGTGATTAATCTTCTACAGTATGTGATTTTATAATTGTTTTCGTTTCTATTTTGGTCTCTAATAATTATAAATAAACATATAGTTTGCATAAAAGTAGTGTACCTGCAATACGTGGACTGAGTGAAGGGTCAATTTGTGATGCATTTAATCGCGAAGAAGCATCACTTGATTGTTCTAATGGGAAATCAATTGCAACGTTTAAAAAATTGGATATAATCGTCATTATTGTGATAATATATATATATATTCATCAAATAAAGATAGGGATTCATCAAATGTCTGATGCAAAAGGTCTAATGCAAAAATGATAAACACAATTGAGGTTTATGTTAAAAGCAATTTTAGAAAATAGGATTAATCTCTAATTCAAACGAGTGAGACTTTAATAGATATGAGAAGTTTTTTATATTCTTTATCCACTATAACTTTAAATGAATTTTGAGAAATTCAATTAAAGACTAAAAAACACTCATAACAAAAATAAATACAGTGTTTATAAAAAAAAAGATTATTTAAATTAATTTGCTACGAATAGAAAGTTGTTTGACAATTTGTTGAAACATAGAATCCAAATAAATGTGACATCAGGTTTTCACTATCTACAGTATAAAGTTTTTGCTGCTGCTGATAGTTTTTGCTGTAAACACTTGTATTGTGTCATTTGTCACAAATCTATATTTAAATGTCAATCATTTAAAGATATAGAAAAATCTCTAATAAACACATGACATGAAAGCCTTTTTGGAAGTTAACTATTACATGTTGAAAAGAGTATAAAATATAATATACTCTATAGTTGGAAATGTGACCATTTTGGATAATAATAATGTTCTAATAAAATGTTTGCAATAGCATATTATACATTATACGATATCCGTTACATTTATTTAAGAATCTTTAAATTTGCTAAAAATTTCTTTATAAGTATTTAAACCAATAAATAACATAAAAAGATTTAAGTAAAAGAAATGCTTAATACCTGTCCAGAAACGAGTAGGAGGACCTGATTGTTCGTTGCCCTGTTGTCTTCTGACTTGTTGTCTTTGCAAAAGATCCCTTAAATGCTGTCTCGAGAGTGATTGTGCGTCACTTCCATCATGACCTGTAGGCATAGGCATTGGAGTTCCCGGAGCTTTAGCATAAGGATCGTGTAATGGAGGAGGCATTGGTGTTCCGGGTTGTCGAGCATAGGGGTCAACCGGTGAGGTCGGCGGAGGCCTTATGATTAAAGGTTGTCTTATTGATTGCATTGATGGTGTCCTCGGATTGACAACAGGTCTGGGAGTACTCGGTTGATAAGCATAAGGGTCGTGTTGTGGCGATTGCTGTTGTTGTGACTGTTGTTGTTGAGGTTGTTGTTGTTGAAAGCCGGGTCTCGGAGTTCCGGGTGGAAGAGCGTAGATGTCTGTTTGCTGAACCATTCGAGGAGTGGGCACTTGATGTGAATATATGTCATCAAATTGTGACCTTTGAATGGGCTGTTGTGGTCTGGGAGTCATTGGTTGGCGCGCGTATATGTCTGTTTGCACATTAGGCGAACTTTGTGGTGATTGGGGTGGTTGTGGTGTTGGCACTGGTCTAGCGTATGGGTCAGTATTAGGGGATGAAATGCTTTGATTATAAGAATCGGGTGTTCTCTGACCAATACGTTGTCCTACATTTTGATATATGCACTGCTCGTTATTTTGTGAATTTTCCATTGAATTGTTGTGATATTCAGCAGAGAAAGACTGTTGCGGTCGTTGTGTTGGGCTTTGCATTGAATATGAATCGACACATTGTTGTTGAGATTGATTAATAAGAGAGTGAGAATTTGGAGAGAACGGACTCGCAACAGATACTGGTGTTCGCGGCTGTCCGTATGGACTCAAAGGCATTGGATTTTGATTATAGGGATCATTGCTATGAGGCCTCGGTGTAGACGGAGGTGTTTGGAAGGCTTCGTTCGCTGATTGAGCAATGGATGCGGTCGAGTGCGACGCTCCGGGAGATGACGGAGAAAATGGGGATCGTTGTTGAGGTGTACCTGGCCTTACGATGGGCTGCAGAACCATTTGAGGCTGAGGTCGCGGTGTATTGGGTGGATGTGAATATGGGTCGTATTGCATAGGTTTGCATCCAGTCGTAGAGACGGGTAACTTATTCGGATCAATAGGAGGTCTCACACGTGACACTTGAATAACAGGACTCATTGGTGACGGCCCTGAAGGTGATTGCACTTGAGGTCTATTGATAGACATTGCGAACGAACCTTGAATTGGAAGCCGTTGAACAGACGATTGCATTTGAATGTCTTGAGAGTGAGGCACAGACACTATTTGTGGCGATGCTTCAGGTGTTGAACAATATTCAGGCGCCAGTCTTGAAGGCGATTGCGGTATATTATGGAGAAGTGCCGAACGTGAAGGATCCCCAGGAGAGAGCGGATCCACCGATTGTTGAACTTTGAGAATAGCTTGTTGTTGTTGTTGACGCGCAGCCTGTAAGTGCTTCCATTGGCGCTCATTATCTACATCTCGAATGCCAGGGACGACAGGCGTCACGACAGTCGGTGATCGTATTTCTTTGCCTCCTCTTTGAGTCTCTGACTGAGCCTTTTGTATTCTATTTGCCGCTCGATTTTCACGTGCCTTTTGAAGGAAAGGTTGTCTTTGATCAGTTGGCAGTTGACGCCATAGTTTGGATATTTGTTTGATTCGATCGCTCCACGAGGGGTACTCTGTCTTGAGATTAGGATGATTTAGGTTTGCATAGAGTACAGGAGATATGGTTGCCATCGCTCCCAAAGCCTCATCACTTTCCCACTTAAGCATATTCTTCTGTCCCTGTGATGTCATCTCTGTGTCGGGTTCTGAAGGCCACGGACTTTGAGGTTCTGATATTTGTGGACTATATTGTGACGAAGAGTTGTCACTTATCCCTATTGGGAACGGCGATGGCGGCGGCATATTGAATGTCGACTCCATTATTGGAGTGGTGGGGGTGTTGTCCACCAGAGTCTGTTTCGAATGCATCAATTGTGGTAATGGAACAGATGAGGCCGGCATTAAGTTCTGCGTTGGAGGAGGAGGTGCTAGTGGTGACGTCAGTGGTGGCGGAGGTATTTGCATAGATGGCTTAGGGTTTATTGCAGTAGTTGGCGGTCCTAATATTGCATTGAAATCATTACTATCTTCAGTATTATGAGGACTGAGAACACCTTTGAATAAATCTTCGACATCTTTACTATCCATTTGTGGAAGTGTAGACTCGCCAACAATGCCGTCCAAATTGAAGTGAGGGCTTAATAAGTCAATGGCATCATCTTTTGTGTTCACTTCTGCATCTTTTCCATCAACTGAGAGATTGTCGAGTGACTCATCGTTTCGGTCCAAACCGTCCTCATTGATCAACATATCCATCAGTTCATCGTCTGGAGGCAGAGGTGGCAAAAGATCTTGAAGTGCTTCACTGTCTTGCAAGTCTACATCTAAAGGACTTCCGGATCGTTCATCCAATGGACGACTTAATGAATCATTTTTAGGCTTTTGTAACTTAACGGCTGCTATTTCTGTAGGCGTGAGATCTATGAGTTTGTCTTTTCCTATATTTCTGTTGAGCACATCTTCGTCGTCACTCATAGGGCTGATAGTGTTTGAAGCGAGTGTTGCGTTGCCTTCAGTTTGAGACGAGTCTAACAGTATTTTGCCGAAGAACGCCTCCTGCATATAGGCTGGAAAACTGTCCTGAAGTTGATTTTTCTTTTTGCTAACTCGTCTTCTTCTCCTTGGCTTTTCATTAGTGACCACATCCTGATTGCCATTCACTTCTGAACCATTCAATTCGTTGTCAACATTAGAGACATCTTCCTCTTTACTCGTACTCATTCGACCCCTTTGTTTGACAGAAAAGCCTCCAATGCCTAACTTATGAAGTCTTCGTTGTCTTTTCTTCTTTTCTCCGATTTCATCAGTTTTAACCACATTTGTGTCTTCAGCAGCTTTATTGTCTTCAAGAGATCCGGTGTCGTCTTCTTTAGACACTTCCTCTGTTTCTTCAGGTTTTGGCGTTTGGTTTAATGCCTGACGCGATCCTCTTTTGACTCGAGTCCGTTTCGGCTGCTCGAGCAGTAAAGATTTGATTTGACTCATCCCTTGGTCTGATAGCCAGACGCCATCCACCAAATGATACTGCGGTTGAACTTTGAGAGGTAGAGATCGAGGCATTGCAGCCGTTCCAGTGGTTGCAACTGATATGGGAACGAGATTTGGTGTTTGCGAAACTGGTGTATGAATGGCATTGGAAACTGACGTTTTACTAGCAATAGAATCTTCAGAATCTCTTCTAATAATCTTTTGATTTTGAACTATTGAATTATCATTTACTTCATCGCGATTTAGTTGGATTGGAGGCACAGTTTGAGGTTTGGCTGCCAGAGCAGCAACTTTTCGGGCTATACATTGATATTTTATTAGAAAATAATACATTGTATGCAAACTATAAAATTAAAATTCAAACCTTGTAAATGTGGAGGTAATTCTTCTTTTGGTCTACAAAGCAAACAATGATAACCAAAATCGGCTGCACTTTCACATTCGTCTTCTGAATACATTCCATCACATTTAGAGTGAAGCCAACTATAAATAAAAGCATTTTTAAAAATCAGTAAAAATAGGAATAATTTTAATAAATACAAATTGTAAAATAAAGTGTTGATTACCGGTTGCATTGAATGCATTGTATAATAAGATCGCTTTCCTGATAATCTAATTGACAGGCGGGACAAGTCAACTGACTGGCACAGGGACCACACTGAGTGTAGTTCTTTTGCCAAAGAGATCCGTGACCCGGATATGTGGACTTGCACTTCACGCAGATAACACACCACCTGCACTTCCACGTGCCTTGAGGCACATCATCGAGTGGTGGGTCCAAACAGTAGGTGTGATAACTTATATCACACTCGTCGCAGAGCAGAAGCCGGGCCTCATCGTGAGGTTGACCACAACCTTCACAAACAGTACATTCTAAACAACGCCAACCTTTGTTGAGAACAACTTTAGTCACTTTTATATTAACACAGAAGGGATGATAGCATTGTCCGCATTGTGAACATGATATAAGCCTCCCCTCGTCGTTCTGACCCATACTTCCACACATAGCACATAAATCTTGAGTTAACACAAAGTCATCTTTAACTGAACAGAGAATGACTTTGTTTTCATTCGCCGGGTCGTCGTCTTTAGTTTTTTCTCTAACTTCGCATTCCTGACCACTATTTATGGCAGAATTATTACCCGTCAGTCCCGACCCTCCAATTCCGAGACCACTCGAAGGACATGCAAATGGTTTAAATTTGGTTTTGGGTCCGCGTTTGCGTCTAAACTCGACAGTTTTGGCGCGTTTCCTACCCTGGAATTTGCCGCCTCTCATCTTTCCCGCAAAATTCAATCTTTTCTTACCAGGAAGTTTACCTCCAGAGAGGGGTAATGGGGGGCGGATTAGTGGCCCACTATTGCCAGCGAATGGAGTTGTGAACACTTTAGTGTCCACTGCAGTGCTCTCATTGGCGCACATATTAAAAGGTAACTGAAGATCAATATTTTCCATACTTCCTAACGAATCTTCAGTTATAGAACCGAATGATTCTCGACTGGCATTAAAAATGTTATCATTCATTCCTCCGGAGGCGTTATCTTCTTTAGTTTCGTGAAGAGCTGAAGTGCCCGAAGTTTCACACACTTTGCAAATATAATTACTTGCAATTTCTGTGATGAGATCATTTCGTTGACTAACTTTAGGCTCGCATTGCGGGTGAATGAGTTTGCGACAAACCGTGCACTGAATCATTTCGTTCTGACACGCCTGACGGTAGGCCTTTCCACAGATGGGACACGAACTCCCTTTATTTCTCTGTTGATAACAGCTATCGCACACCGAATAATTCATATGCCATCGAGAACTGGGACCGTTTCCTGGGGTTCGCGCTCCACAATCACCACAAAAACGACAATTCTTGCACTTCCAGCCATGCTTTGGTACGGTTGACATTATTGGCCTTAAACAGAATATATGATAGCCTTTATCACATGTGTCGCAAACTAACATCTTATTGTCATCTCCCGGTTGATGACAAGTTTGGCATATTTTGCATTCGGGGCACTGCCAACCGGCGCGAACATTGGCGTTCACCTCAACGGGAGGGTCGAGACATAGGCCGTGATAATGATGTCCACAACTGGTGCAAAATAATAAATCAGAGATGACTCCCGACTTTTCACAATTAATACAAGAGGCCTCGCTTTTAGACATTGTTATGGCTTGTGTTGAGTGCGAAACGCATAGCATTGATAATGATTTAATGTCTTGAAAAGTTCCACTAATGACAGCGCAGGCGTAATGATAAATACGCGAACATTTCTGAGTCGACTGACACCTAATGGTTGCGCCCAATTTTCGGCACTGATAGCAGCGTTGCTGAGATCCGAGACAAACAGCTTTGTCTACATTTAGGAAAACAAAGTCGTCGTTTTGTCGAACGCCTTCAGACCAGGCGGCGCAACAGTGATGTGCCCAACAGTGACCACTCGTCTCGAATAAGTTTATTATAGCCGACTCGTCACTAAATCCGATTAAATTCAACTCATCCATAGGTCCGGGAACTGGCTTTTGAATATCTGTTCCTCTTCTCGGAAACTTTAAATTTGCATCTTTTCCTCCTTTCAAATAATTAGTAACAAATATTAGTCATTAAATCATATGCTCTGTAATAGCGATTAAAACAAATGGCAAATCACATACCAATTTTCATTTGAGAGTTAGAGCTGTTATTGTCTGAAGACGTGGAAGTCATTGCATCGCTTTCGGGAGAACGTCTCAGTCGTGCGGAGCGTTTGAATGGACTAAAGCCTGGCGTTGGTTCGCAATGAATCAGTTCTCCCAAACCAAGTGATGAATTTTCTCCGAGATTACAAAAGACACATATTTTTGAATTAAGCCTTCCATCGGTTTCATTATTAGAATCGTCTGAATTATTAATCGATAGATTGGAACTCATTTGTGAAGTTCCAAAATTTGCCGATGAAATGGTGAGCTCAACGCGTGCCGTCTCTGAAGGTATTCTCGGAATAACATTACCAGAAACTGGTTTTATTGAAATTCCAGAACCGATATTAAAAGAACTCAAACTCGCTGTAGATTTTGATGTTTGTGAATCACATGTAGAACTATTAGAGGCGACGCCTCCCAAAACATTGAGTGTTTTCCTGCCTCTCATTCTGGGCCTCCCCGGAAATAAGTTCTTCCTCTGAATGGGAACTTTGCCATCTTTTCGCGGTCTTCCGGGACCTCGTTTTGAAGGGATGGGAGGTATGGGCGATATCGTCACTGAAGACTGTTGTGAGGCTTGCGTTTGGCTTTTGCTTAAAGGATTACAAGTTTGCGCCAAAAGACTGGTCGACTCGAATGGCATTCGGATTGGATTTATGGATACAATCGGTTCTAAAGAGACGTTTCTTGAAGTGTCAGACATATTGATAATGGAGGGTAAGTTGTCGTCAGTGCAGTCGTCCGCGAGTTCGCCGAAGAGGGTGTCGTTGCCGTCCAATTGAGCAAATATGGAATTGTCATCGCTTTGAGAACTGACTCGACGTGAGATCAAATCAATTTCCAATTCTGCCGAACCTATCATTATGTCAACTGTTTTACAAATCATTTCATTACAAATACAATACTATTCTTCACTTATTCTTATATTTTATGCAAATATTAGTTCATTAAATACTAATATGAATATTGTATTGAATACTGCATTGAATACTGTATTGAATACTAATATAAAT
>JAQGAN010000015.1:0-22834 GCA_034697745.1 Nothrus palustris
CATCTAACTATTAATCCAATTAATTTCATAACATATTAGAAATCATCTTTGGATAAAAATGATTGAATACAAAACATTTAAATTTCATTTATTAAAAAGTTGATTACTTTTTAAAAGTTTGACATAAGAATAGTATTTATTGTTATTGATTGAAAAGCTTTAAGGTTTCAGAACATTTAATCTAAATTGAGAATGAATGCTATGCTTTTATAAACAGTAAACAGAAGTATCACATTCTATATGTATATAAAGGTATTTATAAATAGTTACTGTAAATTGAATTGAAGTTATTTAGATTGAGATTATTTGATGTGAATTCATTGAATGGTTATATGTGTCATTGCCTTATGTCTACTTTTGATACTTGAATTTTAATATAGTCTGAGTTTTATCTGTGATAAGTGAAAATATTTATTTGATTTAAGTTTTAGTGAATAGAAATATTTAATTTATGAATGAGCTGATAAATTGAAGATGATATTTTAGTGCTTTATATATTTAAGAAGTCTTTCCTACTACTGAATATTGAACCATAGATTCAACTCTCAGATACAGTTTAAGATTAGTTTTTATTTGAATTATTTAAATAGCAATTAGATCTCATAATAATTTGAGTCACATTTTCATTTTTATCAGAAATGCATTTTCTAATTATAGAATCATAAAACTATAAGCCCTAAAACCAAATTAAATTATCTCAATCTTGGAATTATTGCCTCATGAGTTAAATGAGATTCCGTAATGCTTTTTTGGCTATAAATCATTTTTCCAAAAATCGACGAAGAACTACGTGATTTTTTAAAAGTTTTTATAATTTTAGATATTCCTGATTAGGACAAAGATAAAAGGCTCAAAAATATAACTTTAATTAATAAAAAATAAGCCCTTTAGAAGTGCAATATATCAATATCGCCATTAATAAAGATATTAAAAGCGCTTCTAATAGAATGGAATTTTTCCCATAATATCAAATGCTTATTAGATAATGTGTTGCAAATTAAAAAAAACTAGTTTATGCTCTTTTTTATTAACGATTTAATATTGCAATTAAAATAAATTTATTACAACCTTCAGAAGTTGGCACAACATATCGGCTAAATAGTTGTCTTAGGAATTGACAATCATTGCAAGCATTCTATCGATTGTTTAAAGTTTAGAAAAAGCACTTAAAATTGTGTGTTTACTTATTTCTGGCATTAAATTATAATCAAATTTTGGAAAATGTTTTGCTATTAAATTTCAAGGGTTGTAAATCTTAATTAGATTGAAAAAGATGAGAGACTTCTAGTTTTCATAATAATCATATTGCAGAACATAACATAAGTTTTTTTGATCATCAAAAAAGAGATAGTAAATCATTGCAGCCCTTCACAAATAAGATGCGCGCGGCTCTCATTTGAAGACACTCAGGCTGACTGAGTTTGGCTGTAATAACGGTTTTATGCCTCATAAAAAGAGGGCAATAATATATAGATATATAAAGAAAGCAAAGCAAAGCCTACACTTAAAAAGGCTTCGGGAGATATATAAATTGTTCCATTTCTAAGAAACAAACTTTTATGGCAGCTCATGTTTGCGAGTCTTTGTCGACATAAATGCTCATCTTTGTTTCACCGCATGCATCCCTTGTCACTCTCCTATCTCTGAACTGTTTCTACAATCCGACCGTTCTTTATGTCCCCTCTCTTTGCAAAAGTAAAAGTATCTCCAAAAATAATTATTGCACATAAAATTCTAGTTTAAAAATGTTTTTTCCACTTTAATTCATTGTCTTCCATAACTGATAGCATAAGTCCTAAAGATAAAGTCTTTTTGCCCAAAGAGTGTAAAACTCCAAACGCTTTCAATAAGAGCTAAAATTTGAACATTAAATGAAAGTAAAAGTTTTATCCATTTTGTTGGAATTGCAAAATTTCCAAAATTATTAGATAAAATCTCATTCAAGCCTAAGAAGATTTTTTGTGAACATTAATCTTTTTAATTAAGTTCATGATTAGACAGTTTGATAAATAAATTTTAAGATTTTACTTAATTTTATCAATTGATAAAGTAATATAAACTCATTTGAATTAAACATTACAAGAATGGAAATAAAAAAATTAACAAACAATCCGCTAATCAATCATTAAAGCTGTGTTTGATTTGAGAAAATATGAATATTTGAAGATTTGCAACATTTGAAGAAATATGCATTTTATTTAACTTGTGGTCTAAATATGGATTTCAAGGGCATCAGTTGTTTTTTTAAAGTAAAAAAAGATTTCTAAGAGATTGTTTGTACTAAAAAGATTTTAAGGAGAAATTATCAGTCTCTGGTTTTTTTAAAATGTGGCAAAACTGATAAAACTGGTAACCAAATAATGTTAATGGCAATGTTGAGCGAGAGATCTGTATGACTCTATGGCGAGAGATCTGTATGACTCTATGGCTCATCAGCTAAAACGAGCCCAAGTCTTGAGCTTACACTTAGTTTCACTTATGTGTTCGTCAGGAATATTTTTGAAGCACAAGAAGCAAATAAATTTATGAGCGATCCTAACAAAAATTGCATCTTTTGGCTTTTGGTTGACTCCGGCAATAAATCTTATGATCCATAGCGTAGATCAAGAAGTTGTGCGATATAATAAAGTTAAATGACATTAGATTATTAGTAAATCTCATATATGAACACAAATAATATATTTGTGCCAACGCTGAGGTAATTGTTACAAATGTCATTTCTTATTTGATTCGCTCAGGATATAACACATATCCTTCTGATGATCTTTACAGCTAAACACCCTTCACATTAAATGTTACACATTGTGACACAATCACTCAACCTTAATATCTAATATATAATAGTATTGCAAAAGTATTACAATCAAAACATTCTTTATGCTATTATTCACTCTTACTCTTCTTCATTACTTCAATTTATTATATATACCCGTATTTGTATGTTTTGCACAAATCATAGCATATCTATTATTATATGAAATTTCATGGCTTCTCACAAAAGGATGTCTTTCATGTTAGGCTTATTTTTCTTTTTGGGAAAGGAAAGACTCAGCTTTTGAAAACGTTTTCATATCAGTTACAAAAATGAAAAGTGTGGCAAACTTTCTAAATATAAACATTAACAATAAAAAACACAACTCACTACAGAAGTAGTTTACCATTTTTCGTTTCTTTAACTTTTGAGACGAGTAAAGCCAGACTTAAGAAATGGTTTCTGTTGACATTTTTGTTAAATTATTGAATTTATCAAATAAGCATTTTAAAGCTATATCAACTTAACAATTTTGAGTTATCATGTTCTCTTCTAATCTTTTAATTAAAAGTCAAAATCCCACAAAATATTTGGTCTTAAGAATTTAATAAATACAATAAAGTAATTGCACCAATGTATTGAGTTTATAAATTTCAAAATAAACTTAGCTTCAAATCTAAATGTCAACACTTTATACATTAAGACAGAAAATGCTATTAAAATGTAAACAAAAGTATAGAAAAACTTATAAATGGTTAAATTAAAATTTATTAAAAATAAAAGTGCTTGAGAGCTTCAACTAATTTCTTTTAATGGTTTAACCATTTGAGAATATAAAACATGTTACCAAACTTTAGTATTTGTTTGAGTAATAAATAAAGCTAAAATTCATATAAAACTTTGTATACATTAGAATATAATTTTTTAATATATAATTTATTTTAAAAAATATTAATGCTTTCTTTTTGACTAAAATTTATTAATAGATTAAGAATTAGTTAAAATTTATTGCTTATTTTGAAGCCTCCTTTGGAGTGAAGCATTATTTTAATCTTCGCTAATCTATTGACTACCGCTATCCCAAAATGGCATTAAGATTTCACTAAATCCTAACTTGTAAGTAAAGCCATTGAAAAGGTTCACATTATTCACATATAAGTTGGTTTGCTTTCATCTTTCATCTCCTCTTCAACTAACAACTTGATAACACGGTTCGGCTGAAAACATCTTAAGAGATAATTTAAGGAAATAATGCACTCATTTTCATCAGATGTGACGGTAACGCGATGCCAATGATTAGGACTATAAGAGTAGGGTTGGAGTCAAGCACATGAGACATGGTTTTAGTTTTAAAGTCATAAAACTAAATCGTATTTGGATAAGTATATGATATACAGTATTGATGAATTGCAATTTTTTGAAATTATTGGAATAATAAGCCCACACACAGTCACACCTTTTGGATACAAAGTTTACTAAAGAGTTTACGCACAAAAAGAAAGCAAAGATAAATAAAAGCTTAAATTTAAAATCAATATTTTTGAATGTTGTGATATTTGCAATAAGTGTTGTGTTTGTGAAATAAAGAGAAAAGAAATCACGTTAAAAGCGTTCTTATTTATGATGTTAGCAAAAAATATTCTCAACTTTCACTTCGAGTCGGAAAAAATAAGATCATAAATCGTTTTAAGGATTATCCCATACCTGAAAAGATAGTCTGACCCCAAAATTGATATTGATATAAGCCATTGCTATACAGCCATTGCCATTGATAATGACATTGCTTTACTCTCATATTGTCAAAAGTATTTTCATCATGAAAATAATCTTAAATACAACAATGGTCTTACCATATTATATACAGCCATTATCTCAAAGTACAGTTAGTTTTATATAAAAAAATAAATAAACTGAATAAAACCATAGCCATAAACTTACATAACTTTTAAATTTATTGTTCAACATAACACTGTCAAAGATATGTCACTTTCTAAGTAATATTTGTATTCTGTCATGAATTAAAACAAATCTTTTTTTATATAAATTTTTACAATTATTTGGATTTTTATAGAAAAGACATCTTAAGCATAATCTATAGTAATATCTGAGTTTTAGTGTAAATGACTATTTTCATTGTTGGATATATGTATGGATGCTATGGTCGCTATTTTATTGTTAGTTAAGAGAAACACTATAGATCATAGAGATTAATAACTGAGCTTTTCTAACATAACGAATTGGTTCGGCAAAATTGGACCTAAACTTAGTATAGAATATAGCAATGAAACTTTCACAATATCATAATCCTAAGCGTGTATCTCTCCTCTCAAGAGACCAGTCTTTTAATTTTCTAATTGGACTCTCTATTCAATTGAAACCTTTTATAAGAATATAAATTAATGAGAAACATATCTATCAAGAAAAGGTACCTTTTTATTAATTAACAATTTAAGTTCTGATATTTATTTTACATTATAATAAAATTGTAAATACATTTTTAATATTAATCAATAGAAACGTAATATAAGTTAAAAGACAACTTATAAAATAAGACATCCCAATCACTTAGAAATATTGAATAGAAAGCTATTGAGCTTACGATTCATGCAATTCATGCCCAGTCAAGTTTTTATGGGTATTTGAGTCAATAAAGTGAAATATGAGAGAGAGAGGGATTGGCGCAACTGTACAGTATATCAAATATATCACAATAATAGATATATCACATAAGCAGCACCAACAACAAGAGCATAGTATCATTCGGTATATTTGGCAATGGCAGCACGTCTAGAGATATCAGTGGCCACATTTATAACTATTTTCTCACTCAATGACTGAACCTTTTTTGAAGAATTGTTATGTGCCATAATGTAATGCAATGGCAATGTATGGCAATGTGTGCCCACTCGACCCTTCGATGCATTTAGACATTTAGACCCATTTCGAAGCACTTCAATGCTTCATACGCGACACATTACATAACAAAGACATCAATTTATATTTGAAAAAGAAAAAAGTCAGACCTAAAAGAAATCATATCCCAGTGTTTAAGTGTGAGAGTGAGGCTCTACATTCCTGCTCATGGCCTCGACAATTCATATTTGTCTGATAAATATGTTTTGTCAGCTTATTTCATATTTAGACCATTTTTTATCGCAGCGCCAAAACAGTGAATCAAATAAATTGAATAGAAAAGTGCATAATTCATCATTTGTTTATACAGTTAGAGATTGATGAGAAATGATGTGAACATAATTTTAATGCTAATTCCCCACTCATAATAATGAGGGCAATAATATAATGATCATAAATATAAATAATAGCGCAAAACGTTTGTTGAATCAATTAGTTATGCAAAGCCGGCTTTTAATTTTGACGTTAAAAAGACTCATATTATATATCCATAATCCATATACGACTTACTAGCGTAAAAACTCATCTACATATCACTTGGGATCAAAGGCAGCAAAACTACAGTTTTATATTGCAAGCGATATGTACTAAATCGTGTGTATCTCTCATTTTGCCCCCTCTGTCACATCAAAATATTTTTCGCATTGATCAACATTAAGTCAAATGAAATCCCATCCAGATTTATAAAGAGAACTCACTGGGGGGTAGAAACGAATAACGAGTCAGAGAGGTATTAGCTTAGAGTTAGTGATATGTAAGCAATAACAATAGCATTAAATACCATTTTTGAGCGATGCGATAACAATCTAAAAATATCAATCCAACTAAACTGTGCTCTTTCTACAAATGCAGTCAATTTGGATGAGTTTAAGCAATAAGTTAGCGAATTCTGTTTAGAAGCATATCATATAAAGCTAGAAAATGTTAGATATACTCTACTCTCAGATTTGAAGTATCGGGCGTTGCCCTCAATGCTAGCTTACCATACAGTGTAGTCATACTCATACTTATCCTGATACTCATAAGGATATAGCTTTATTATATCTTTCTGATGACGATCTCTCTCTCTCTCTCTCTCTCTCTCTCTCCCTCTCTCTCTCTCTCTCTCTCTCTCTCTCTCTCTCTCTCTCTCTTCACTTGACAATAAGCAAATATAAAGAATGGCATATTATGGCATATCATTGGACCGCTGAGAACACTGAGAAAGTCATATAAGGGAAACACTGAGAAATTACTGCATCACTTCATTGCCATAATATAATATGTATTCACTGTATGAACACCAATATTGGTCACTAGTTTATGAGTCCATAGGATATAGTTGTAGGATTAATATAGCTTATAATCTAGGGTTTGGGGTGTATTTGTGTACACAAAACATTGAGATCTGCTTTACTAGCTATCCAACGGCTCAATTATTCGTTTCCCTTTTAATATATAAATTATATCGGATTCGTATTGAGTAAATATTACACACTTTTATTGTATAAGAGAGTTTGCGCAGAAGAGGATAGCAATTGAGTATATGAGAGACTGATGGATGTGAGCTGTGTTCACAAAGTTAAAGCAATACAAGTCTGTAAACTTGTAGCAAAACCCAATTATTTTGATATACAGTAAGCAAATAATTTACAGAATAATATAACAAAATGTATTCTCTCTTTTGATAGTTTAAATACGGTTTTAAAAAAGTTATTAGATTGAGATTTAAAATCTATATAATAGTAGAATCGACTAATTGTCTATTAGTCCAATATTATCGATCAATGAAGCGGACCATCAGAACCGATATAAGCTGATGGTTAGAAAAAAGCCCAGAATCGCTTTTATACCATCTGTCAAAAACGCAGAATTCAATAATAGTTATAATAGTATAGAATAGTGAGTGGGAAAAGAGAGGCAATACTGAGGAATAGCTGTTGAGGAATAGCTTAAAAATATATATTCCAATTTCTATTTCTGAGCTCGTTTTTCAGAGTCATCAATGCTGAAAATTTTATTTAGGGATGGGCTGAACCCCAATTGAATCCCTGAACTCACTTGTGTTGTGTCTGCTCTATGATTCTCAAATTTAACAAACGTATTAAGTGTAGGACAGTTAGTGCCAGTAGTGGTTTGTGTTTTGCCGGCAGCTTAAGCGGTGAATTTAGCGACATTTTCACAAATACTACAAAACACAGATAGATACTAGTCATACAATCATAGAGTTGTGCAGCAGCTCCACATACATCTCGTGCAGCCTTCTTTCATAATGCATTCTATTGTCTGTAGGGATTATTTCATTCCTAATTCATGGCTGAGCCCCATATGCAGTAATAGAAATACTATTTATGAATTCAGTGCTAACATAATTTCCTTCACTTCTGCACTCGACAAAACTCCACTTTTCGAGTGAACCAAAAACAGCAACTTTTTCTTTATATCAACAGAATATATATTATACAACTCTATGTTATAAACAGAAGCGCACAGTAGTAGTGGCTTATACTGCATTACTATTAACATTATTAGTATTATTACAATCTTTACATGTTTTTAGAACAACATTTTTATAAATGTTTTTTTCCTATCAAAATATTAAGTATACAAAAACTCTTCCGACTATTCAATGAATCACAATATAATCACAATATAATCAACTAAATTAATTCAATAATTCTTCAATACAATGCATGAAACGCTATTATAGCAAACGATAAGTTATTTATCAAATCCCTAAAGCATTTGTTAAGGATTTTCAACAATAATTCTTTATTAAAAAAATATAACGAAAACGCATAATAAAAATCTTACATCAAAAGTAAATATAGAAATGAAATTTTAAAATTGAAATTAGTTCAGAAGTCAAATAAGAAATTGAAATTTAAATGTCAAACAAATAAAAACATTTCAAAACAAGTATATACTTAAAGCAACTCAAAGGACGACTACTTATTTCATTCAATAGAGGGAAAAAAATTTCAAGTAAAACTTGTATTCTCTTATTTGAGAGATAACTTTGAGATTAAGAAAGCTATTTTCAAAATTGTTAATTAAAATAATGCTATCATTTTTAGAAAATATTTTACAACCAAAAAACATTTAATTATAAAAATTTATTACAAGTACTTTAATATATTGAAGCAATTATTCATCTTAAAAGAAAACTTCTTTTGACATAAAAAAGATTTGATCTATTTTTGTTCTAAACCCAAAATTAATGTAAGACTAAAACTTTGTTGAAAAATCCCTTTTTATGTTCTTCAATAGTCTGACAAATATTTAAAAAACAAAAGATCGTTTGACAGCATTTACAACTCGAGTCAAATAATGTCTCAAAGATGTTGTTTATGAAACAGTAAGCTATACTTTTCTAGCATTGATGCAAAACTAGAAAATATTAATGTCTGGCCTCATCAAAAAGTTAAGAGTAGAGTAACTTTTAGTTGACCTGTCAAAGTGTCAACAAAGTATACTCTAAGTCTCCATTTTTGATTTTATGTATGAAAACTTGAAAATAGGTTTATTTAAGGAGGAAATGCCAAAAGAAAAAAAATTTGCAGAGAAAATGTTTTTCTTCAATGACTTATTTTGTTTTTGCAATCAAACGATTCGTATTGTTAAGCATGCGTGAAGTCTAAGACTGTACGATCACTAACGCCACTAAGTTTTCGGTGTATTTTTTGATGGACAGCTGTTTAATAGTAAAAGTCATCCAATAAATTCAATATTTTTTATTTTTAAATTACAAGAATAATTATAAAGTGAGTTAAATTGCAAAACAGCTTAACGCGATTGGACAAAGTCATAGTCTAGCGATTCCTCAACTATATCACAGATCGCAGTCACTCATTATTACTAATTAGTGCTCGGCTTTGATCTGTGAAGAGCTAATGAAAAGTGTCAAAAAATGAAATACAAACCAACCAACGAAACTAAAGTATCACACCTTTGCTTAACTGGTGAATTCCACTCTCAATATAACTATCTCTCTGTGTCTGTCTGTCGTTTGAAAGCTCAGTCACATTAATGAGCTTTTACACAATGAGGTGACTAAAAACTAGTGAAGAAATATAAACAGTTCCACACTAGCGATTAACAATGCAGGTGTAAGTGTGATGGAAACCTAATCTAGAGGGGAACCCAATTTGCCTTATGTTACATGAGTTTAACATTTTATGTGAAAGGATGTGTTTTTGTACATTATTTGCTAAAAAAAGTAGGAGAATTGCGTAACTAATGGCACTGGAGGCTCAATGTATTTTTCGTAATCAAACATTTGTATATATCATTGTTTGTGTTTAGACAGAACCACATTATGACGAGTGGCATAACTTCCATAACACTATGCGATCATATAATAGTTGGTCCAGCCATGCATTCATTCGAAATGTATTAATGTATTCTATAAGTCAATGTATGTATAATATATATATACATAATAAAAAAATCTATGGTTCGCACACAAGTTTTATATTCTTGCGTTTATTTTTTGTCGGCGGGTTTTGCTGTACTGTACAGAACACTATTAAACTGAGATTACATTCTGATATCTAAAACATCTGTCGGGATAACGACAGCTGACAATCAACGCTTCTTTTTGGAAACAGGAAAATGTGTACATTTATGTTATGTTAGATGATGTCTTAGCATTACGATAGCTTTGGCACAATTGCATCGATTACTAGCATATCAAAGGCAATGTGTATTAAATGTTTGAAAACTTCTAAATGTATCTGTTTTTTATCTACAAAATGACATGACATAACACCATTTGGTTTATGATCATAATAATTATAGTATTCCTAATGTTTCTACAAACAATTCAAACACTAATCATATAAAGACTATTAAACCAACTATTTTTCATTTTACACATTTTCTCATAATGTTCGCAATAAATTGTTTTTATGCATAATTATATCACAGAAAGTGGTCTCCCATTTAATGAAATTAAAATTTCTATTCATAACATAAGCTTGAAATGAATCACAAAATCAATACTAGATTTCAAAGTTAGTGCAGTAATCAAAGTTAACAATACGAAAAACTTTTTTGTTTGGCTTTAAAGCGAAACAATTAAACTTATTTTCAATTAACTCAAATCGAAAAAGGGAGAGATTTCAAACTTGGCTTTTTATCATACATTTTATGATGAAATTGATTCGCGTTCTCAAAAATTTACATCTAATTATAGAATTACGTATTAAATAGATTCAAATCTAAGTTTAAAGTATAATCAATTAAAATCTCAATAAAAAGAATCAGTGAATTTTTTAATTCAAATTTTATTTATCCAAATTAAAAGTTAAAATCAAATAAGTTATGTCGAAGAGTTGATATGACCAATTATTTTTCAATATTAACCCTTTTCTTGTCAACAATTATTTATTGTACTATAAGTTTCACAAATATTTATATAATATGAAGAGTTTTGAATTGAGTCTTAAATTTGAAAGAAAATGATAAATGAATTTCTCAATTAATTGAAATATGTGTTTAAGAAATACAAACTAAATCTTAGATTAAAGAAGAGCTTAATTTACAAAAGATTGTTGAAATAAAACCAAATCTATGTTAAACAAGAATTGTATATCAAATTCATTGAAGTAAAACGTATTACCTAATCATCTAATCCGATGAGAAGTTACTTAAACAAAAAAAGAGAGCATTCAATGAATTCGCTGGTAGTTTAAGTTAATACAGAAATGCGAGAGTCTGTCAATTTTGGTACTAAATAAGATGTTAACAATTATGACAAATATGAAGCTGTAGTAGTTGGTAGTATTATATTGTTATTTGGCGCCCGGCAGGGATTGATGGCTTGGAATGAAGAACAAAATAATATAACTCTTATGAGTTGGCATAACATAAGCTCGTCATAGAAACGTAATTACTTTAGTTCATCACAAGTTAGTGAATCAGAATCTTTCATTTCTATTACTAAGGCATCACTCAATTATAGCCAAATTATGTTTATATAACTTCGCAGAGTATCAAAAATTTCAATATTTTAAAATTAAACGATTTCCTAAACGACGGCGAGTTTACTCAAGTCTATTGTTATAATTGAATTACTTTATTATTTTGTTGTTTGAAACTAAGTTGACCTCAGAATAAACTCTCAATAGATTAATCAATTATGCGGACAATGAAATTATTGATGTGAAGAATAAGAAGCATTTGCGAACTTTTTTCGCTCAATTCAATATAACTTATTTGTTGTGTAATTATCTTAATGTAATTCAATTTCATTTTTTTGGTTAATATCAAAAAAGTCACTTCAATGCAAATCACGTAAATTTAAGTAATGGTAATAAATTTCAATTTTAATAAACTAATTAACAAAGTTTTTCTGCTTCAAAAAAATGTTAAAATTTTCGTTTTTTAAATCAATAAATGGTGAAAAGCAATTATAATTGAAGAACAAATTTCATTTATTAGCTTTTTTTCAATAATGCAATATTATGTGAAACAAGATATTAAAAAATGTCAATCAAATGTGTCAATAGAGCATTGAATACATAATGCAAATGCACTTAAAAGGGCTGAATGTATGCGTTAAGGCATTCTTTGAAGTATGAAATTAAAAAAGTAGCTTTAGTTTATAGCTGTTTCTAATAGTCGTACTTTCCATACATTATGAGTGAAATATGGAGTCGTTTCACCCAAACAATGAGTTAGCGGTTATAAAATGAAAAGAAGCATCGCGTAAGACCACTTTGAAGATGGTATTAGGTATAACTTTACTAAAGAATGGCATATATGTAAAAATTTATGCTCTAAACTAAAAAAGGCAACTAATATATTACTGTAGATGCAGAATATCAGTGCCAGTAGTAATAGAATTTCATATTAGACTAGCATTATATGACTTTATATAAGTTAATATAATATGATAGACCCATGAGGCATAAGCATACGTTTGCTGAGAAGGAAAGTCTTTTATAAAACTATATAATTCAGGCTAAACTTTAGAGATGGGTTGATTCGCCAAATCTGGCTTTCAATGTTGTGAAAAATGGTTTTTGTTGGTTTGTCTACTTTGAAGTATTAGAAAAAAGATCTATTCTGTGCTCCCCTTAGAGTTTGTGTTTTAGTTTGGAGTTTAGTTTGGAGGCAATCGCTAAACGACTCGGTGTTAAAGGACAAAGAACTCTAATAAAAACTAAATATAGTTAAAAATACAAACGAATAGAAGATTAATGATAACAAAGAATAATGATAATTTCAATTCTGCTATGATTAATGCCAGTCATTTGATTTTATTGATAGCTATTCTATATATAAAGCAATGCTGTCAATAATCATTTGCGATATACCGGCATTTGATTGTTTTGATTTGTCCGCTTATAAAATCAGTGTCTCATCAGTGTTGGATGGGATGAGACGCAAACCAAAATGGACAAAATCAGGTTAGGGTTGTCATAGAAACGTCATTTCATGAAACGAAATGAATAAACCAACCCAAAACTCAAATAATGATAACATGCAAGTCTACGACTTAACTATACAAATGATCAATAAAAACATATTATATCAAAACATTGCGACTAAAAAGATTCGCGACTAAAAAGATTCGCGACTAGAGGTCAACCATTGCGGTGCGCGAATCTTACATATACTGCCCATTCATATGGCTTTCAAATTAAACATTTCTTATATAATTAATTGCAAGTTGAATTTGAATTATGGAATATTCCTAACTTTAATATGAATTTCTTGCTATTCCTGTCAGTGCTCCTAATATTGTATTTTTCACATATTTCAAGAAAACTAATATTCCAACATTTAGCCATAAATCAAAGCAAATTTATTATAGTTTCTTAAAATTTTCAATCTTAATGCAAGTTTTGTTCAATATATAGCAAAAAATGGTCCAAAGGTTAAATCTAGTTATACTGTAAAGAATATTTTTCACTCAAAATGGAAGCAAAAAATGTTTGGATATATAAATTGTGAAAAATGAGTATTGAGAGTATAGCATAACATTTATTAATCCAGTGGAAAATAAGCAATTGTCACATAACGATAATGCATGTAATGTACATATACTATAATATTATACATCAAATAGACTGTATATTACGTAAAAGTTTGCTAAGTTTTGCAGTCTTTGAGCAGTACAAACATAATTTGGAGATTGCATTGCTTAGTGATACACAAACTGTAACTTTATTTTAGTGTATATTGTGAGGGGGGATGAGAGGCAATGACAATAGTGTATTACAGCATATGGTTATATAGGAGTATCACTTAGTGAAAGCAATGGTCAACTATGTCTGTTGTGAGATGACATGCTGTTATTAATCCATTTATAGGTGCATTAGGAAAAGCAACTTTTTATATATGTCTCCCAAAAAGCCCTCTACACTAATATTGAAGATTCTCATTATATAGCAGTGTGAAAGACATATATTATATACAAAGTGTAGCATAGAATTGATGCTCTGGTGGCACTTTGCGAGATATAAGTTTTGCTGGTTTAAGGGCATTAATGAAGCAGCCATGCAAGTTGATAGAAATGAATGGTCACTTGCTTGACTAAAATTAAAGCTCACTCGTCCATAAGATGATTTCTTGCTTCACATTGTTCTTGCAATAGTTATGCTTAGAGTCTGTTTCTCTATTCAGTATTAGTTGTACAGAAAGATGCACTCACATAGACATAGTTAAGTTACTGTTAAGCTAAAGCTACTCTAACTTCAACTCTCTTACATCAATAACAAAACTAAACGAGAGCTTGTGCACAGAATAAACTAAATTTGTATTTGTTTGCTTTTATTGCAATGCATTGTCATTCGCATTACTTTGTTGTAAAGACATTGTAGTAAAGACATTGTTCTTTATCGCGCACTAATTTTTTCTTCTTTTTTCAATTGAATACATTCATTATAAAATAAAATTGTATGCGGTATTGCATAAAGTTGATAGTCCTCCGGATATATGCTTGCATTGCTTTGCTTTCGCTCTCCACATGAAATACCTTACATTTGAGTCAATGTTCAATCTTTCCGCATCACCAATGCTTGCTATCATAGCTATCATAGCTATCACATGTGCACCTTTTTCCAAATCAAAACTAGGAGGTAATGTCGCCGCTATCGAAATTACAGAATTACATTATTACAGCATTCATGTGAATTGCAATACAACTAACTATTGATAGTTTTAAGTCTCTCTCAACTACAGTGCATTACAGGTATGATCTCTCCCCTACGCAACGCCTTTCTCTCCCCTCACATGAATGAATGAATACAGAGAAGTAATACTATAAGATAGCAATACTAAAATAGAGAGCGATGAAGTGGGCGAGACTTGTTTTAAAGTTTTCACAGCTTTGATTTTGAGATGGATATGATTCTAAAGACACATTTTTTGTCTTTGCTCAACGAGATCACCACTAGATCACTAGTTTTTCGAATACTGGTTCACTTCAGAAGTTATAATTACTTAGAGAGCGACAAAAAGGCCATTTTGTTTCCTGTAAAAGAAGCCCAACAAACAATCAAAGGAGGTGTCATTCTATATTGATTCTCATCTCCACCTCCACACCCAATCCATGCCTATTAATTCTGAATAAGTTATTACTTTAGACTCATATGAAAATGAAGCCAAAATCGAGCCAAAAATTAGTCGATTCGGGTGGTCTCAACTCTGACACAAAAAAACTAGACATTCTTTTTTCAGAAGCGATCTCTAAATTTATGCGATGTTAAAGTTGAAGTTTAATGATGACACGCACTAATGAATGAATGAATCAATGAGAGAAGCATTCACTCCATTCACTCAATTGACTGTTGAACTCTATCAAAAAGTTTCAAAATTTTCAATTTTCGATTCTCTTGTCTCAGCCCTGATCTCTTCCCACAAAAAGTTTTTTAGGAATAGGGGCTCAGAGACGCCGCTCGTGATCAAGATTTTCATCAGTAGCTACATCTCATCTCATATACAGAAAGGACCCCTTATGGCAGGTAAACTCCCGCCTACCTCAATGTTAAATAAAGTGAATTATGATTGGTGAGCATGTCATAAATGGACAGCTCAGAAATAGTTGATTGGTTGAGCGGTCCATTTATTTGAATTATTGCTTTTTCTATGCATCGATGCGTCTGATAGGATCGCCACAAAAAATGACTTAAGGGAGTGGTGGACCTGACTCCAGCACTTGTAAATATTCACAACAGCAACAAGTAATGCAATTCCAAGAAAACTTCTAACATCTCTTTAGCCGTAAACAGGAATATCAACATTTTCACCAATGATCAAAAGTGCAATAATAAGTAGCAGTTATTACATCAGAACATTAACAGACATTTTCAATTACGATTAAAACGTGTTAAATGCTTACGAATAAGGGATTGACGAACTACGAGTGCCAGAAATGCACACAATATAACAATCAAAGCATAATGAGTTTCTATTATTTTTTCAATAGTTTTCACTCAATACAACTATATTGTATACAAGCTTGAAAGCCATATATTGCAAATATGGTGCCATTTCTGATGCAGATGTTTTGCGGTAAGCGATCTAAAAAAGACGACTCCAGACCATAGCTCGACCACCAAATGCAAAAGGGGCTCAAATGGCAATAAAACTATTGAATTGTAAGCAAAAAACAGGAGAACGCAAACTAACTCTCTATGACTGGACAAGAAATGAAAGCTCAAAAGTTTTCAGGGGTCGCGATCCCTGAGGGCGGAAGGAAACTATGTTCATGTCAGAGTAGCTTTTAATTTACAACTTCAACATAATGCAAATGTGATGCACATATACTTAGGCTTACATTCTTGAGATCAGCTGACAAGTCCTTTTTGTATATACAATACTCTAAAACTAAAAATAAGTGAAATACAAAGCTATAGAAAAAGAAAAGAAGAAGTCAAATCATATATATGTTAGTTATGCTGTAAAAGTGAATAAGCTAATTCTTGACTGTTGTGGGTGTGGGGCTTACAGGTGGTGTTGGCTCACTAGTGGTGAAAAGAACGCAAAAATAGTTACTTTAGAAGTATAATAGCATAATATGTAGAAAATATATACAAAATATATACAAAACTGGCAAACCGTCATCTGTCCCTCAAATGAAAGTTTGCGAATGCTATTAATTTAGATTTGCATGACTTTGCTTTTTGAGGTCATAGCGTTTTCTTTAGAAAAATGGCTCAAAATATATTAGAGAAAACTAATAAGCGGGCAAAGTGTAGAAGTGATGCCAAAGTCATCACCGCATTGGTCATCATCTGGCATAAGGCAAAACCAAACTTATGACTTGTGTTGTTGAGGAAAATCATGAGATTTTTCCAAGAAATTCGTGTAAAGTTTTTAGAACACCCTGTAGTGCATGCGGAGAGTCTTGAGAGACTGCGGAGTCAGCGAATCACAGATGGATCGTTACATTCACTCTACAAAAGAAATTGAATATACAAAAAAGCGAGCTTTTAACTTAAGGTGCACTAACAGCTCGAGGCATCACATTTTTCTTATGAGCATTTATTTATCAGAAACTGGTATAAATGCCAACAATTGTACCAAAAATGATCGCAAGAGCTGCGAATCTTATTTAATAGGTTAGGATTGGGATCACGAAAGAGATACCGAAACGAAAAAGAATAGATTTGAAAAACTTGAATCCATTGCGAATACTCTTAAATTCATAATTAAATTAGTTTATATCTGACTTTAAAATCAGTGACGACTGCACTGCAATTGGAAGATCAATAGTTTAAATTCGCATTACAGCCATTTAGTTGCAATAGTTATTTGGCATGAGATCGTCAAACAGGTTGAAGTGACGATAAGAGGTTAAGTTATGCGACCAAACCATTTAATAATCACAACCCATACCCAAAGCTTTCTATGAAAGTTAGAATCCAAACCTGCACTGCACGCAAACACGTTGTGGTAAATAAATTACTAAAATGAAAATGGGAGGGATCACCATAACCAGAATTCCTCCCTTAACAATTGCACGACTAATGCTAATAATTCATTTATATACTGTATATTATATTCACATATTTAGAAAACTTTTAAACATTTTTCTTAAACCATGAAAAGAAATTTTCTTATTCGATATTACATTTGAGACAAGAATAATGTACTTTTTCATAATTAAATAAAGTTTACCATTCATGAGACCATTCATGAGACCATTGATGAGAAAAGCAAAAAACTTATTTATGTTGAATAACTAATTCAACCAATTTTAATGATATGTGTCTTTTGGAAAAATGTTTCATTATTTGAACAAATAATGATTTGTTTGTTTCAAGAAAGCACTTACAAAACAGATAATAAAACAAAATTGAAAAATTTTTCACTAAAGAAGATTTAATTTTGTTGTTTTTTCGTAATAATTACAACAAAGTTATTATATTAGATATACAGCAAGTGTTAAGCAATTATGGAAAGTAAGTCATGCAAAACATTTTGCTTTATGAAACATGATCTGGTCTGTTGGCCAACAGTTGTTCACTTATCACCAGAAAAATGAATCAAAAACGATTTCAAACGCCTATTTAATTCTGTTCAAACTGCATATTATTGCCTCTCAGTCTCTCCCCCTCTAAATATCATATAAAAAGATACTCAATGAAAAAAATGTTTATGTAACTTATCTGAGAAATAGTAATGTAAATGTTATTATTTCACAATAGAATTAAGGTGTGACCAGCTTTTGGTTTTATAAGTTTTTTTTGATTTCAAGAAAAAACTAAAAGCATATGACAATACATATGACAATACCTGAAAAATGTTCTACAAAATGATGTTTGTGTGAGAAACAGAAGAGTGAGGTCTAACGCTTTTTGAGTGATGTGTTTTATTGTATGTGATATAAAATCAAAGTGAAAACTTATAATTTTTTTCTATTTCCAACTATTAGAAGAATGTGCGAATTTTTAACGTCAAAATAATATAAAAAAAGAAAGTAACTATTTTATGTCGCACTCCAATGAGCATTTATGCGGTCCTCAGAAGAATTTCCTGTTTCGGATACTATTTCGTGCAAATTATTCTTTTGTAAATTTTTGTTGTTTTTTGTCGATCACAATCATAATTATCATCTTTTCTAAACTTTATCACAAATACATTAATTAAATACAAAATATATCTAAGTATGTCTTAAGTATACGTACACTACACAAAAATGGCACAATATTCACAACATTCTATCATTCTATTTATCCTTTCAATTATTGCATACAAATTAAGTTAAATTAAAAATACTTTAGGTATCACAACACAGATTTTTAAATATGGTAGCTTTTTAAGGAATAAATTATAATTAAACCGCTTATCAGTCAATTAATCGATTTTATATTATTTATACTATAATGTGTTCTAATCTCTTATCTAACACTTAAATAGAAAAATAATGCGATATTAATCAGAAGACACTTCTTGTAAAAATGCTTATGTTAATTATTCTTTCATATATTATTATTTAATTCATTGATCGATTTTAGTGAACTTAAACCTAAATTAAATATAAATACAAACTAACAAAAAGGGTTGATTAGAATTTCTAGATTTGGCATTTAATCGGTTTATTGAAACAGTTTTAAGGCGAAACATACAAACACACAAATAAAAGTAAAGTGATAGGAGAGCTTTAATGTCATCCATCAATGTCATCTTTGGATGCTTTTAAAAGATGTTTTGTTTGACATCAATCAAAGAATAGGGTGAAAATTGGTTCCAATCCATTCACTTTGATTTTTATACGAATCAATTCAATAGTCTTTAGACTAATTGGAATTAATAATCAGCAGAAATATATTATTAACACATTAATAAAGTTATTTTATTAATTATACGAAAAGTTTTTAAAAACATGGAATCAAAAATTTTTGGAAACATAAAAGTTTTTAAAAACATTAAATCAAAAATTTTTGGAAACCTAAAAGTTTTAAAAACATTAAATCAAAAATTTTGGGAAACCTAATAGTTTTTTGAGAAAGTTTTTAAAAACATGTATAATAACAAATTTAGCCAAGAATTAAAAATTCGCTGGTAATAAATGATAGAATAAATGATAGAATAAATGACAGAATAAATGACAGAATAAATAAGTGCGATAACGAATTAATGACACAAAACATAAGCTTTAAAGGCAAATAAAAAGATTTAAAAAATTATTCAATTTAAAAATTAGATTCTGTTTGTGAGTGGGATTTGGAAATGTAAAAAGAAAATAAATTCTCATTTTGATGGGTGGAGTGAAAAGTTTAAAAAAAGATAGAAAAATAGTAGGAAAAAAGCTATATTAAAATTCAGATACAGAAATGGACATTTGTCACAAAAGGCAGATTCCTGATAGGCTACAAAGTTGATGATTTAATGTGCACTTTGCCTCCTGTTATACTCTTATTCTGGTTCTACTGTTAAACACTGTGGTAAAGGCAGTGAGCATTTTGGCAATAGTAATACTTTCTTAATGTTAAGATGGCTTCCAAAGCGATTTGTCTTTTGGGAAAATATTCAGTTTAAACAGAAAACACGCTGAAACGGCACTAAGAAATAATAAATATGATGTGTATCTCTTTTGCTGATTAGAAATTTTTTTAAGTGGGTTTGAAATCGCTTTATACTTACATAACTTGAAGTTAAAAACCTTGCATTAAATCATCGTGAAGTGCGCGATGTCTGATCAAGTTTAATTACCTCCTCTCCATCTCCACACCCAATTATAAAAATGTATGTATAGAAGTGCTCATGACTTCTAATTCGCAAATCAATTTTAACTCAACAATTTTTTCTAACCCTAACTATGATGTAATGTATTAACTCTAACGCTATTGATAAGGCTTCTTCTCAAACATCAAAGCAATCACACACATAGTTTCACTCAATAAGTTTATGTTGAGCTTTTGGCTAAAATTATTTTAGAAATATTTCAAAACTAATATTAAGAGTTAGTGTTAATGCGATCCGCGCTAATAGTATGCAGTACTTGAAGTTACGAAAAATAAGTATTAATATTTATGTTGAGCTTTTATGCTTATTATGTCAACATAATACTTCTGTATATGTCATAGACTTACCGCCTTATGTATTCAGCTATACTTCGAATTTATACATATATTTGTCTTATAGAGGAGTAAAGATTGCTTTACTTCCATAAAAATGTTTGCGCACATCAAAGAAAATCTTAAGCAACAAAATATTAAAGATGTAGAGAACTTAAGACAAACATTCATGGATAAAAAGACTAACCGATCAACAAAATACAAATATATATATTATGAATATATACACATACAGTCAAACCACTGTTAAGTAACAGTTGAGATATTTTAAAGTGCAAGAAGAAAACTGTTCAATTTGTCATAAAAAGGTTATGCATATTGATTGTAACTATCTCCATTCATGATGGTGATCCATGATGGTTAAACAATCTAAACTTCAGTCATCTTCAGTGATCAATTCACTAAATTTAGAAATTTTTGACAGAAAAATTACTGAAACAATAATCAGTAATATGATTGTAAGGATTAGGTCACATTTGACAATACAAAGTATGACTATATGGTAATTCATATACCCCTAAATTGAGCCAATTCTTCTCAACATTCAGTGACTTTAGACAGACGATCACTTTATAAGAGGTAACTGTATGGAGCTCTGACTGTAGTAAAGAAATGACTGCATTTCAGGCCTAACCTAATAAACCAAAAATGATTATAAATTCTTATTTTTGTGTTTTTAGAAAAATAAACTGAAAGAAACTAACATTGAAAGTGAACTAATTTTTGGATTAGAATTTTTGAAAATTTTTGAATAAACGTCTATCCAATTTGAAAGAATTTTTTAGATTAAAAGCTTAGAGATTATCAAATGATGGCTAACAAGTGGGAACTGACAAAAATTGTCGGTATGTGAATGAGTGGTATGTAATGATTCGCAACATTGAAAGAGACATTAAAATAGTTAAATACATTAAGAACATTAAAAATAATATGAAAACACGGGTGTAAAACAATTTAAACAATTAAATTGATTAAAATCAAATAATTATATGTTGAATGGGACAGCTTTTAAATCGAGCCTAAATGAAAAAAATATTGTATATAAGATAGCTATAATGGGCGACCTCTAGACTTGAAATTAAGTTATGCCACACTATCACTATTGAATAAATGCATTGACGGCATTTCAATTACGCGTTCTCAAAATTAAAGCTAATGTATAAAGAGTTGTTTCTTTTTTTATTGTATTGAATGTTTGCAAAGATAGATAATAAGTGAAATAGAAATGGCACAACGTGGCTATGTTTAGACCACACATCTTGTTTGCAGCACTCATTATGACAGAGTAAAAAGCTTGCACCTAAAGCCGAGGCTCAATACGCACACTAATGAATTGTTTGTAACAGATCTCCATCACTATTGCTTTAACGAGACGGACACTACTGTATCACTGCATCCATGAAAGCCATGGCCAAAAAGTGCAGCAACACTGGTCTCAACTAAACGCTTGTTATATTCGGTGTACGCTTTCTTAACTGGTAAGAGTAAGAGCTAACTTACTATTGCATTACTATTAGTCATATTATTTCCCATTTTGCCGATTTTTAAATTAAATTAAACTTTTAAAAATATTTTTAATTAATTGACTTGTTTAAAATCCTAAAATATAACATCTCTTAAAACTTTAAACAATAATAAAGTTAAATGATATTTTATATTGAAATATATGAAACATAACTAATGACTTTTTGAGGTTAATATGAGACTTGATATTTGATGGTAAAGCTCATAGATATAAAAAATACAACTATTGAATCCACAAAAAGCTTTTCGTTGTCCACTTTCTAAGAGTTTTATGAAGCGGTATATAGTATAGTATGAATGAAAGAAAAATTTTCTCCTCTCATAAAAGCAGAAAACTGGTAAAAAGCACACATATCTTCGTTTGTGTTTCACGTTTTTGCGATTTATCTAAGGCTCAAACTTGTAAGCATTAAGGCATTGCTTTCTATGATGAAGGAATATATAATATTAACGATGCCTTAAGGCAATCAAATTATGCTCAATATTAGAGGCTTTAAAAATAATAAAAATTTAGAGAATTATATGAACTTTAAAATTAAATATAGTAAAAGTTTAAATGCAGCCAACAATCAAAAGATCACTAAAAATCATTTATTAGACGAGGAGAGGTTTCGTTAATAGGATATAAAAG
>JAQGAN010000016.1:0-22437 GCA_034697745.1 Nothrus palustris
TGTGTTAAATATATTTATTTAAAAATGTGGTAAACATGTATTTGAGTGTCAATAATATCTGTAAAAAATTTTCTCAAAAAATTAGTTTCTTATCGAGATTAAGTTTTCTAATAATAGATTATTCCTTCTCTATTAAGATTTAAAATGATACGTAACATATTAAAAATTAGCTGTGCACTCGATGCGTAACATATCGAAAAATTCGACTTTAGCACCGATTCTTTCGATTTCGATGAAAGTTGGTACACATATGTTTTTTGGTCTCCTGAGTTCGAATATGAAAGAATTTTTTTGCGGAAATGAGTCGTTCTCGAGATATTCAACTTGTTGTGTTCCATAGACTTATTGCTATTTTAAGTATGGATAGAAGTGTTGGCACGAAAATAAATAACCTAAGCTTAGGATTACAGTTGGGTCGCTTTGAAACTTTTTTTAGACAATAAACACTGAATAATAAGTATTTTAATGCTTTTATTAAGTAACTATTAATATATTACGTAAAAAATTTGAAGCTTATTATGTTATTTCATTTAGACAATTATTTTATTCTCTATAATCATTTGCATTAATTGTATTGATATAGTGTTTAGATTAATACAAGTATTCGCAATTCAATTATTAATAACTTTCATAAGTTGTTATAACAGTAAAATAGATGTCTGTAAATGTATGTATTAAAAAGACTTAATGAAATTCTATGATAATCAAACATTTTTAAATATCCACTTTAACAATATTTAAGTTGAATCAACTTTAAGCCCTATTGAACTAACACTAAATACTAAGTTAACATGTCTTCCGGGTTCAAAAATAAAAGAGATGACAAGCTTTTCAATCAGTAATACTTCATCGTCATGTAATAGACAGGTGGATAACCTGAGTGGAGGTACGTTAAATATAACACTACAAAATGGTACTGAAGCAAAGATTACAATTATAAGTCATATCTCAAAGAGTATGCTTATAAGCTTGAAAAGGCTATTTCAAGTTTTTGTATTATATTCTTGTTGTTCATGGATGGGAGAACGTCACCAAAGAAGTGGTGGTTCTTTCAGACATTTAAATAGCTTGTTAAGTGTTCTGACCCGGAAGATAGTCATTGAAACAATGAGATAGTTCTTAATGCGAGACTTCATATGAGTCCCACTTAAATGATTTTCAGTTTAAAATGCAAACAACGAATTCATACGCCTCACAAACTTTTGTCACTTCGAAGAACTTATTAAGTCTATGTTTCGTCTTTTCAATGAGAAACAACAATAAAATTAAAGTCTATCAGACGCGAAATATACGAAAAGTTAATAAATATAATTAAAATATTCAGTCATTTCACAAATCAGCCTATTATCTAAATAAACCACACAATATTTTAATTTAAGAACATTATGTGTATGGAAAAGCTTTCACAGACAATAGTCCTGCTCGAGACTCACCATAAACATGTTGTTTAAATAAAAAACAATTTTGTGAATTTTATAAAAAAAAATTATTTTAAGTTTCCAAATTAAATAAATGGAATAAACTTGGAACTCCTAATATGACTTTACTGTATAGAATAATGCAGTTAAACCTCAATAAGTAGAACATAGGTTGTAACCAGAATCTTCAACATAGAAAGGTGTCGAAGTTAGAAGGGTATTCATTTATAGAGCATAGTATAATTTGACCCAATACTGGTAGTTATATTTAATTATTAAAATAGATTTTATTTGATAATTAATTCAAACTCAAATATTGGACATTTGCCTTTTTAATGCTTATGAATGAACTGATAAACAAAGTAATATCTTATAACATCTATAAATATTACTGTCTGTACAGTTATATGAAATTTAGATACTGTATACGATCCCAAATTGGTAGAGATTTATGGAGGTTTAACTGAACTAAAATTAAAATTTATTCATTATATACCTATGTTATAAATTATTAGACAGAAAATATTTATACAGTATGTTCCTGAAGAAGGCAAACAATTGTTGCAGAGCGCGCACGATTTTGTATTATTGAGAGCGAGCGCATTGCCTTAATTGCAAATTGGAGACAACACTTTTGGGTTCTATTTTGTTTGCTGTTCTAAATATTCAATATTTATTGTTTGCAAAGTATTTGTATTTGAGTTATTGATTAGTAAAATAAGTGGTAATTTTAAAGAAATGTTAGATCAAAGTCATTATAGTCATGAAGTAAGTCTATTCAAGACCTGAAAAATGCGATCACTTATGCATTTAGTCTCATAACACCACAAATGGACATAGAGGCGAATACAGCTTTGTGCCGATAATGATGGCTTACATACAGATATTTTGGATAATTAAAACTTTATTAACAATTTAATTGTGGTTTCTCTTAAATTTTTTGTAATTAATTTTGTTTTACTAATAGTTTTTTATTTGAAGTATTGATTGCTTTATGTAATCATTAATTATATTCCGAAAAGATTGTCTCTAATTTTTGAATTAAAAACACATTCAATTTGAATATAAAACCTTAAATGCCATACAAAATCGTGCGCGCACTGCAACACTATTTTGCCTTCTTCTGGAACAGACTGTAAATTAAGTTTTAAATTAAAGTACAGTAAAACCTATTTTGTTATATAAGTTATTTATAGAAAAAAAACTTCAGTAAAATATCGATGAGTTTATCGAACATGTGAGCCGTCGTACGCATCGCATAAAAGGTTATGTAACACAAGTGTAACGCACACAACATGTACTGCAAATCCAATAAATATTGTATTCATTTTAATATCATATTTACGGAAAATAAACCATTAAAATAGTATAAAATAGTATAAAAATATTCATATAGAACTAGATCTCTATTATAAATACTGTATTAATAAACATTTAATCGAACTTTTCGTACAATAATAATAATAATAATAATAATAATAAGTTCCGAAACATTGAATCAATTGATTTATCGTTGGTTTGAATGAGAAATGAATAACTTTTAATTGGTTTGCAATTGAAATACATTTAATATTTATATTCAATGAAGACTTACTCAACAAATATGAATAGATTTGCGTTGAAATCAATATTTATTAAACATTTAAATCAACGATAATATGAAAACGAAAATTATCATCAATTTATTTGTGACATACGTTTTATTTGACTGATTATTAGTTTTATTTAATCATAAATTAATTATCAATTGTTTTGTTTTTATTGATATTATTTATTATCTAAATATCGATTCAATTATTGTTGGATTAAAAGAAAAAAGAGTTAAATTCGAGAAATATATAAATAAAATAGTTTTATAAATATATATAATTGAATGCAATTAAGTAATCGATGGAAACAGATAGCGATCCCATCAATGAATACAAGTCATCACTGAATGACTTGTCATTCAATTCGAAACCATTGATAAATATGTTAACGATGTTGGCCGAAGACTATAAGGACACCAAAGCTCCCGATATTGTCAAATGCATTGAACAGCGCTTGCATTCGGTTTCTGCGGACAAAAAGCTTCCGATTTTGTATTTATTGGACTCCATTTGCAAAAATGTGGGCAATATTTATGTCAAGTTATTTACACAGAATATTGTCTCCACTTTTTGTGATGTCTTCGAAAAAGTGGACGAAAAAACGCGTTTATCGTTATATAAATTGAGGCAAACCTGGTCTACAATATTCCCGTCGGGAAAGTTGTACGGAATCGATAAGCGCATCCACGAAAAGCTGGACCCGGCCTGGCCTATCACCGCTCGTAAGCCCGACTCTGAGCTGAAACCCAACTCTACCGCAAAGCCTGTCATTCAATCTGTAGTGAAGTCAACCACTCTTAATAAGCCTCAAACACATCAATCACAGGTTCACATAAACCCCAAGTTCTTCAATGATCCCAAACAAGTGTCTGCTCTCAATCTTCAACCGCCAACCGCTTCCGGACCCGAAGCAGAGCTCGCGAAGCAATTAATACAAAAACAAAATGAATTACTTCAGCTTCAAAAACAAAAGTTAGAGTTGGAAATGATGAGTGAGAAGAGGAAACTAGAAGAACACGCTCGAGCTCTTCAGGTCGAGTATTTTAATGTACACTATATTAGCTTTAATTAAATATTTACACAAATCCATACATTCGATCATTTATAATATTAATTCTGAAATGTTTTAATAAATACATAATTGAGTATTGATTACTGATTTTAAAGTTAATATTAGCCGAACGGCTGCAATCGCTAACTGTTTATTACATTTGAAAACCAAACTTTTTAGTGTTTTAAAGCATTTTAAATAGATATTTAGTGTGTTATTAATCATAAGTTATAAAATGACACAGAATTTGATTCTTTTAAATAGAAAGTCGATTAAAGGACAAAGTTTAGAGATAGAGAAAACATTTGTGTTGTCAGTCCATAGCGTAGATTTGATCTCATTCTAAACGCCAAATAATTTGGTATAAATAGAGGTCCTTTCGATTATTTAATATATAATCATTTGCTAGATTTGAGAAATGTTTAGCTCTTTCAGAAGCATTTTTTATTATTTTGGATTTTGATGACTTCCTTAAGACTAATATGAATGATATTTAACAAATAGCAACAAATTAAATCTTTAATATTTGATTTACTGTCTATTTAAATGCTTAAAGTTTGGCATTCAAAACAGTTTGCATAACGTTTGTTACAATGTTTCGCGATTTATAGTTCAATACGAATCGCATTTTTAATTTTGTTACATTTCTTAAAAAATTAAACATTTAATGTAAATAATATAAACCTTATTGTAACTAAATATAAACCTATATTATTTAGTCTATTTAGAAATTCAAGTTTAAGAATATTAATAGAATTGTTTTAATTTTTGTTTAATTGTTTTTAAAATATAAATTGATTTCAATTTTCAGGAAAAAGAATATAAATTGAAACAGAAAGAGCACCAAATGCTTCGGTCAAACAGTCCTAACGGCAAAAAGATTAAGAAACGTAAAAGAAGTCGAAGCCATCGAAGTCCGAGTCCTATCAGTCAAAAGTGCAGAAGTCCTACTCATCGGTGGAGCCGAAGTCCGCCGATTGCCGACAGAGTAAAAGAAAGTCCGACTCATCTGAATCGACAACAAAGTCCTTCATATTCAATGAGACAAACGAACAGTTATTCACCGCATAGACCGAGAAGTAGAAGTCCTAATATGATTAAAAATCAATTCATTGCTCAGCAAAGTGTGGCTTCATTGCCTTCTGTTCAGCCATCAGTCGCATCACATTCTAGTGGATTACTCCCAACACCCGTTGCAGGTGTTGGAAGTCAGCCGCCTGTCCCGACCACAATCCCTGCGCCCACTATTTTGGCTCAACCGGAAATGTTAAGCATTTCTAATATGTCTCACATAGACTCCAATGTTGTGCCGACAATGAGTTCAATTAGGCCCATATCTAGTGGAATGTCACAAATGAATGCCCGCAGTGGTCGTGGCGGACATCGAACTAATGTTAATAATATTGATAGGAATAGTTGCCCTACACTGGGGTCGTGGGGTCAGGACAGGGACTATAGGAAGGAATTGCACGACAAGATGATGAATGAAGCGCATGAAAAGCTGCGCTCCGGAGCCATCACTTCTGCCGATCACGACGTTCTCGTCAGAGAAGTTGAGCGACAACTCCATGAATCACAAAATAATTCGAATTTAGCTAATAGTTATTCAAATCGCGTCGTAATCCCTGAGCCTCTCGACTCGTTCACAATGTTAGTCGACGGAAAACTTAGGAAACTATTCTATTTGAACGACACGACGGCAGTTGTCTTATTGAACGCACCACAAGACGCAAAGTTTGATCAACTCATTAAAATAGATCCTAAATTATTAGATCCGCGACAAATCAGTTTTGAAGGAAAGCCAACTAAAGTGTTCATTGATATCGATCGGGGAAGTAATGAATTTGTTTTTCTCGAATTCAATGGGCAGCAAAAAACCTTCTTTCACGGCGAGAATTCAATCGCGCAGAGACTCAAATTTGGCGGACCCGGAAAGGAGATTATACTCAACGGCCAGTCATATCCCGCAAAGTTTGGCGGACCGCCGATCACAGTCTGGTTCGAAGGCGACGCCTCGGGTACGCATTCTTTGAAATTAGACGGACCGACGCCTAGGGTTAAGCTCTCAGATGAAAGACGTTTTGACTTATGGTCTGATATCATACAAAAGGCAACTTCTGAAACAAAATCCCTCACAAATGCAACAAAGATTTTGCCGATACCTCAAAAATCTACTCCAGATATAAACAATTTATTATCCAAATTAATAGCCGCCGGAATGATCAGCAGTGATGGCTCGCAATCAAATGCTGTGCAAACACTTCCTAAAGAGGAAAAGATTGAGAAAATAGAAGAAGAGAAAAAATTACCCCCAGAACCACCCCTACGATTAGCTTCTGATTCACTGAAGTTGAGTCGTCCGAGTGTTATCGCAGCGCTTTATAACGGGATTCAATGTACAAACTGTTCGCTTCGATTTGATGACAAAGATCACCCATTTTTGGGCGATAAAACCAGATATTCTAAACATCTCGACTGGCATTTCCGTCAAAACAGAAGAGATAAAGCAAAGCCCAACTCTTCTGCCACTTCTATGAGGAGGAACTGGTATTACCCGTTGAACCTTTGGTGTCAATTCAAAGAAGTGACTGACGAAGAGGACAGCACTAATCTGTTCCTCACAGAAGATAACGAGTCTGAAGTTGAAGAAGAGCTTCCTTTGGCGACTGTCATCGCCGAAAAAGACGAATCACTCAACTGTTGTGCAGTTTGTGCTGAAAGGTTTGACCAACAATGGCATGAAGAGGAGGAGGAGTGGAGGCTCAAGAATGCCGTCAGTCATAACGCTAAGATCTACCATCCCTTGTGTTTGACTGATTTCATTGCACAGAATGAAAGAGTAGATGACATTCATAATGAACAGGAAATGAATGAAAATAAACAAAATATATCTGAAGAAAGTATCAAATCTGAAACCTCACTAATGCAACATTTGAACAATAGTGACGCCAATTCATTGCTGACACAAACATGTGATACCGTTTCTGAACCGAATTTAAGTGATAGTGTTGTTAATGAAAGTTCAATAAAATGTGAAACTGAAGAACAAGAACTCAATGACAATGAAAGTGAAGTGATCGTCAATTTATTATCAGATAATCAGATTGAAGATCAACCCATTGAAGAAGAAGCGCTTCCAAGTGAAGAGGCCAAGATCGAAGTGATTGAATTCGAAATACCACTTAATAACGAAGAGGTGAAGACTGATTTGTCGGATATTTTAAAAAGTGAAAAACCTGTGACTTCTGTGAAAGAAGAGCAACCGAGTGAACCACTCAAAGAAGAGGGCCAGACGTCTGCCACAGCAGTTGTGGCCAATGATAAGATCGTTTTACAACAGGGAGGGATTGTCATCAAAATGAAAGCATCTAATCTTCAACAACAAACCACATCTCAACCTCTGATAGATCAAGAAACGACCCCAACACAAGAACCAGAGATCATAGTTAGAGGACATGAATTATCTTCACTTTGCAATATTATGTGAACTTTTGTCAAATTTATTAATAATAATTTAAAATATTTTTTTATAATGTCATCTAAACAATGAAAATCCTTTTTTTAAAAAATAGATATTTTGTTGATTTAATAGATGTTTTGCTGATTTATTTGCTTTTTAGATGTTATTCACAAGTTGTGAATCAGAAGTTTCGGAATTCAATAGTTTCGGAATTCAATTGATTATACCTTAAATGCTAACACTTTTGCTTCATAGGAATAGTCGGTTGGCTTTATTTGTGGCCTTCATTTGGAACATTGGCTGAACTTTAAACACATTCACTATAATTATAATTACAGTGATTAATACTTTTATCATATTTTGTTTCTTGCATTACATTTCTTTCAGAACTGATTGAGAAATCAATTGAAGTTCAAATAATTTGAATAAAAGTATTTGAATTTAATTGGAGTTTCTTTAAAATTGAATGATAGCTAACTGTATTCATATATTCATAAGTTATGCACTCAAGTTATCAAATCTTAAGACTATATTAATAAATAAAATTTCAATTAATCTAATTTACGTGTATTGACATTCTTTCAATTGAATAAAATTATTTCAAACCAAAACCAATTTTGAAGCATTATTTTCTCATTAATGTTAAGTTTTAATAACTTATCAAAAGTTTCATATTTAAACATTTGTTCAAAAGTCTCATATTTAAAGATTTGTATTTATGGATAAACCAATTCTTATGATGTCTTTTAATGCAATGATTGCCTCATTTTTCGCGTGCTTTCCATTCAAAATAAATTGTCATTTTATGATTTGATTTATAAGTTAATCATATTTACCAATAATTAATATATTTTCAATGCATTTCCTTATAAACTTAGTTAAAACATCCAACAAATTATCAAATGGTGTTATTTTACGCAAATCTCATTTCATAATTAATGACCATTGGTTTCGATGTTCGGCATGTCTTTCAAACCAAACTTTTGTAAATAATTTAAATATTTATAATAACTATTGATTAAATTGAATTAAATTAAATTAAATGACAAACTCATAAACAATAACATAAATGACTGGAATATTTTAGATGCGGTTCTATTCATCACAACCTCCGCCACAAAGGAAGGGATTTTTGGGTCAAGTCTTCGATAATATTAGACAAGAAATGACTAAAAATAAAGAAATGAAAGAAAGTATTAAAAAATTTCGAGAAGAGGCACAAAAATTAGAAGAATCGGATGCACTTCAAAAAGCCCGACAAAAATTTGTAAATAATTAAATGGTTTAGCATTACGAACAACTACTGTAACTATGTTTTCATTGTATTTCAAATGATAGCAAACCATAGAATCAGAAACAGCCAAAAGTTCGCAACAAATTCTGGAACAATTGGATTCAATTAAATCCAAAATAAGTAAAGGTATAGAAGAGGCGCAAAAGACAGAAATCGGCAAAAAAGGGATAGAAATGGGCGAAGGGTTCTCAAAACAGGCGAGAAGTGCTGCCGAAGCCATCGCTAAACAGAGCCAACAAATCAGTCAAAGCGACGCTTTCAAAACGGTTTCACAGGTATTGATTGCCTTCACTTTATTGCTTACGTTTGATAACTTTCAATATTCTTTATTTACTTTTATTTAATTGAAAAGACAGTGAAAGCTGTGAAGGAAGAAATAGGAGAAACACCGCTTTCAGGCGTCAAAGTATATAAACCTCCGCTTAAACTTAGGAAAAGAAAAGAAGTTTCAGAAAGTACAATCATCAATCAGAAGCCAATAGAGCCAAATGAGTCGGTTTTCATTCAACTCAACTATTAGTCTGAATATTAATTAATGTTTTTTGTGAATAGAGAGGCGACAGGAGTGGAACTTCACAAAGACTCGCGTTGGCACCAAAGTTGGCAAAACTTTAAGGACAACAACCCTTATGTTAATAAAGTATTTGATTGGAAAGTTAAATACGACGAAAGCGATAATCCAATTATCAGAGCCTCCAGATTAGTGACTGACAAAGTCTCTGAATTGTTTGGCGGACTCTTTTCGAAAACAGAATTATCTGAAGTTTTAACAGAAATTTGCAAAATTGACACCAATTTCGACAAAAATCAATTCTTGAGAGACTGTGAATATGACATTATTCCTAACATTTTAGAAGCAATGATTCGCGGAGACCTCGAAATACTTAAGGACTGGTGTAATGAAGCGGTTAGTCATCTCATTACCATTAATAACTTTAAACCCTTAGATATGTTTTAATACTTAATCTTTGTTCAAAATTCAATGCAATAGCCATTCAACGTATTGGCCGCACCCATAAAACAGGCTCAAAGTTTAGGCTATAAGTTTGATTCAAGAATTTTAGACATAATGAACGTAGATGTGAGTCTTGTGTTTATTGATATCTTAGTTTATATTTTATCCGTGTTTTATAAGTTATAACTTTATATTAATTTTTTTTATTAAAATATTAAATCTAATTGAAAACTGAATAATCATAATAGTTAGCGATGGGAAAAATGATGGAAAACGGACCCGTCCTTATCATTACTTTCCAAACACAACAGATCATGACTGTTAAGGATTCTAAAGGAAATATTGTTGAAGGAGATCCGGTCTGTCGCTCATCAATCATTTATTTTAATGTTATGCTATTCTAAACAATTGTTCTTATATTACATTTTTAGGAAAAAATTTTACGAATTCATTACGTATGGGTTTTATGTAGAGATCAAAATGAATTTGACCCGAAGGCCGCCTGGAAACTGATGGACCTTTCGGCTAATAGTGCGCAGCAATGGCTTTAAAAAGTTTTTTTGTCATAGCTTTTTAGGTGTATATAAAATAAATTATATTTAACTATAATTTACAATAAATTCATTTATATAGTCATTAGTTTTTTTAAAATTAAAAGTATTGAATCAATTGTTTGAATAAGTGTTAGAATAAGAGAATAAGTGTTAACATAAATGACATAATTGATTGTTTTGATGAAAGTGGTGTCTCATAAGAGATGGTGCCATAGATTGCGTCCACTTATGTTTGATTGTTTTGAAAGAAGAGAAGCCATGTTTCAAAAATTGGTCGCATAGAAGGAGTGAGTAATGGTGTCAAATGCGTATACCATATACGTTGTTGTGAATGTGAACTATTAGTATAAGTGTTGGCTTTTGTTAGTATTGACAACAATTGTTGTTTTCATATAAAATAAAAATACCGACGAAGTATACGTTCAATTAAAGTATACGTTCTTTCATCTTAAAAATGATGAATTAATAAATATTAATGTTTTACAAAAAATGGATTCATTTTATTAAATAATCAATTATTAGAATTATTTTCAATTAATTTAATTGTGATTTCAATTGAGATAATGTCACAAAAATTATTTGTCAGACAATTACGACTTCGGTCGACAGTAAGTGATTTTTATTGATTTTAAAATTTAAATTGTATTTTCATTTTTATTCTGACTATTCATATGTCGTTATATTATTATTAATATTATTATTATTACAATTAATTGCAATTTATTTATATTTAATAATATCTATGAAACGGTTCAACAAATTTAGTATTCAATAAGAAAGGGATGAATGAATTGCTCGCAATTGTGTCTCACTTTGTCGTCACTTATATTTACATTATATTAGTTGTGAATGTTATGAATAACTTATGATATTATGGAATGAAAGTTAAACTTATTATTAAATGTAATGCTATTATCATTAAAACAGACATAAATTGGTAATCATGAGAATGGTATCGAATAAGTCGAACGCACTCTTGGATTCTTACGTGTCTTCTCATGGAAACAATTTGTCACAAAATCATAACAACAATCACAACAATCACAATAATCACAACAATTCCCGTAATAAACGACCTCAACATCGAAAGGGACGGATCAGACGCAAAGCCAGACATCGAGATGAGGAGCACAACACCGACTCGGATGACAACAGTTGCAAATCAGTGATCGATTTCAATGATTCAAATCATCAAAAGAGCAAAACTGTTAGAAGTAATGAGAAGTCCATTCGCAATAAAAATAGTAATAACAAAAAGTTGGGATCAAATGTGAACCACTATTCGGAGAGCGATAGCGACGAAGACTCGGTTTCGATATCAAGCGTTTCAGAAGTGGATAACAACGAGAACTGCGAGTTCTCTATTGTCAAACAGGGAAATGAGAGCAGTGGCGGAACTCTTAAGTTAAGAATAGCGACGACCAGAAGAACAAATTCAGTTCAGAGCAAAAAAGCCGAACCCAATAGTATGATTGTATCGAAACGACAGCTGAGTGTTGCCGAAGCCGTTTCGGGAGTCGTTATGGAAGGCAATGATGAAGAAGAACACGAAGAGAACTGTCAGTGTTGGAGACATGCGGGCAAAGGCAAGAGACAACCCATTCCTATCAAAATCAATCGGAAGCGTCGACACAGACATAAACGTAATGACAAGAGTTACAGCTCTTATGGCAGTAGTCGAAGTCGTAGTCCGAGTTGTAGCAGATATTCGGATCAAAGTTCATCTGAATGTTCGTCGAGAAGTTGCAGTAGTAGTAGTAGTGGTTCTTCTTATTCCTCATCCAACAGCTCGAGTGGCAGTTGTCAGAGCTATAGTTGTTCGAGCAGTGGTAGCAGTTCTGACTCTTCCAGTTCGAGCGCATCCGGTGATAGTGACTCTTCTGACAGTCATTTCAGTTTTGTTAACAGAAAAGCAGAACATTCGCAGACATCTAAAAGTGTGAAACAATCAAAAGCTTTGATAACCAATAAAAGTGATGTTCGTAAGAATGACGACTCGTCTAATGGGATGAAATTGAATTCACAGCACTGTCTGTTGCCATCGACTCCATTATCTCAACCCTCGTCTGTTTCATGTGAGAGCAGTTGTTACAGTCCAGCCATTAGTATAAACAGTCCGATGAACTATCAGTCGAGTTCAATGCATGGCTACAAAAAACGAGATCCAGCAGAAGAACGACAGCGACTTCGCAGTTATCGAATACCTCACTTACAGAATCGCGAGCGAGCGCTCAATACGAACGCAACTCAACAACAAAGCCATAAAACTCCGACAACAGCTACGGTTGCAGTTCAAGTACAAACTGATACCGAAGACATGTCTGCAAAATCAAAATCCACAGCAACTGCTTGTAAGAGCAGAAGTGTTGGCACCGATACGATTGTGGCCACAAATACTAACAAACCCTTTAAGACTAAGAATAAAAAGTCTAAAAAAGATAAAAACACTAAAAATCATGAAAATAAGAGATCGAAATCTCAAAACAAAATAAAGAAATCCAAATCTAAAAAATCGCAATCGAGAAACACAGACTTAGTCAGACATTTAGACAACAAATCACAATCTATCAGAACTAATAATAACCAAAATATTATCGAAAATAATTCTGATTTGTTGTATTCAAATAACTCTGTTTTAACTCAAACATCAAATGAAAATTGTTCTGTGATTAACACGAATGAGAAGATGAATCATTTCCTAACATCAGTTCCTCTCATAAATCATCCGAATTCAACCTTAGAATCTCTTCAACACGAGAAGGCCTCGCCTGACAGTGGAATCCAATCGCAGGGCGAATCACCGCATAGACACCAGTCTATTAGTGACACCGAATTGTTAGCAGTGAGTGCTTGTGCTTCCACTTCCACTTCGCAGCAGAAGAGCCAACAAAACTCGAAACCAACCAATACTCGCAAAAAGCAAAAGAATAAACAGTTGAAGACCACCAAAAATGACACCAATAATACGCAGTCAATAATCAAAAATTCGTCAACGCTTTCCAATGATAATAAAAGTGACAAAAACCAAGTACTGAATTATCCCATAAGCAATGCTGAATTGTTCTCATTAGCGAATGCGACCCAACAATCATCTTCAGCCTCAAATGCGATGGCATCTAATGCTTCAAATCTCGTTCAATTGACTGAGATTTTTCTCAATAATACCACAAATACTGACGCATCAAATATTGATTTAAGAGTTCCGATGAATTTAATGCCGATTATGGGTAGGAATTTCATACCATATCCGCGATGCCATTCGAGTTCAACACATCAGCCATTTATGACTCAAAAACGTGAAGACGACTTCGAATTGTTAGTTCGAAGTATAAAAGATTCGATATGTTCTCAGTTCCAAACCAGTGAAACCGATGATCTGGAGTTCGGACAATTCAATATTTCCAATTGCAGTGATTGGCGGCAAACCTATCACAACACTTCACAGCAGTCCTGTTCCGATTCGCCCGCATTTAATTCGAGACAAAGAAAAAGGATTAATGAGTCGGCTCTGAATGAAATGCGAACTAATAAGACGGAAACCATCAGCAAAACAAGTGATTCACAAACGGATTATAACAAATCAGTTTTAGATAATGAATACCAGACGACGAGTCAAAGTAAAAATAGATCAAAAAACAAAAAAACTCATAAATCCAAACAAAAACCTGAAAAGAAGACTTGCGATTCTTCTCAAATGGATTTAAATAAAGATGAAATGCAATTAAATGGCAGTTCGTTTGAGTCAGACTCGAGACCATTAATTGCTGAAAATAATAGTTGCGATAAATCAGAATTGCATTCATATAGTGATGATTTGATTTCGTGCGAAACTCCCCATAATTCTCATAACGTCTCACAAGTGTCACACGTGTCGCACATCTCACAACAGGTCTCATCAGCTAATATGCCATTGACTTCATGTTCAACTTCAAGAAAACACGTCAAGAGAAAACATCACCGAAAACATCATTCAAAACATAAAGAGTCGCGAATAGAAACGGATCCCGAATTGTTGTCGACTATGGAGAATCTCACGAAGAGTTTTAAACTACTTAAGATTGCCAAACGTCTCATCTCTCACAATAATACTAATGATAGCAAATCTCGACAGTTGTTACCCACTATATTCCAATTCGTCAACTTTCTTAAGTCTATCAAATCTAAGAAACATCAGTTGGAAAGTAGTGTCAACTCAGCCAATGATTGTATTGAAAGTAATAAATCAGTCATTAATAAAAAGAGTAATAAAAAGAAAGTTAATAATAATGTCAATCAATCGGAACAAACGGGCGGCAAAAAAGTTGAAAAGAAGTGTGAAGTGTCTCACGCATTAGTCAGTGTTGCCAACAATGGCACGTCTGGTGCTAATGAACAACGACTCCCTTTGAAAAAGCGTCATCACAGACACATTGAGAGCAAACAGACAGTTATGACCACAACCACCACAATCACCATTTCAACAACCAGTTCGAGTCAGAGTCAACATTATGCAACTCCTAATCAATCAGCCATTAGTTGTGATAACAATGCGTCAACACTTGTTTATATTAATAATAATAATAATACAAACAACAGTACCGGTGATTTTGCTAATGACTTGAAGAGGAAGACATCATCAGTTCATAATTCAACCACTATTTCGCCTGGAGTTCAGTCTAAGAGCAAAAAGTCAACCAATCATAACAGCCCTAAAAATTGGACAGCAATTGATAGCAAGTCTGAAACGACGGACTCAATAAATGGTATGACAAGTGCTAATATGAAAACAGATTCTTGTAATACCAGAAAACAGTCGCATTCAAAGTCATCTAAATGTGAAACACAAAACACCAGTCAAAACAAAGTTAGAAAAGGTAGTAATAATTGCAGTTCAAGCCGACCAGTGCTGCTCTCGAGCGCAGACCAAAAGCAGCGCAGTTTGAGCTCAAAGAGTAGTGCTCGCGATTCGCTCGAGATGGCTTTATGTGTTTTGCCAGCCTCCTCACTGTCAGGTTCGCTCTCAGGTTCGCTCTCTAGCAAAGCAAGTGATAAATGTGTGGATTTGAAAAGCAGTACAAATAGAGCTGCAAATAGTGTAACGCCTATAGTATGCGAACCAGTAGTTGCGCGTCTCTTCGCGCAAAACTCTATTGAACAGACAATAGAACAATGTATCACTAAATATGCTTTAAATGACTATCACTTTAATAACAATATTAATGTCAACATTAATGTCAACAAAGATTCCAATAAAAGACGCAGAACTAACCAAACCATTCATAATAAGTCATCCACCAATCAAAGTGTCAAAATTGGTTCTGATTGGACGAAAACTTCTCATTGTTTACTCAATTGTTCCACAAATGACAAAAACACAACTTTTGATGATATCATGAAATTGAAAAGTGAAAGTCTCGACACTCTTATGGCTAAGACTTCTTCTAATAGAAGACAAAATGGAGTGAATAAGTGTTCAAATGGACGAAAAGAACGACCAAAAGAGCAACGACAGAGCTCTTGCAATAGCAGGAGTGGACGCGACCGCAAAAGTACGGCACCGGTTGTTAGCACTAAAACAATGGGTCAAAGCAAAGGGCAGTCAAGTCTCAAATCAAATAATAGTGAAGAAAGAAATGCACACAAAAGGAAGAGATCTATAAATAAGACGGGATTTGCGAAACCCCGAAAACGCGTCAAAAGTGATACTAAAAGTGCACCAAAACTACAACAACAACAACAACCACAACAACCAAATGTGGTTAACGTTAAGTCTACTGCAAATGCAAAGCGAACTCATTCCTTGGCAAACGATTCAATCGTTTCTCACAATCAGCAAAAGCCTTCTTCTGGTGCTCTCTCTAGTCAAGCAATTGGTAATAAAAGTGGATTAACCGAAAAACTAATAACTAATAAGAGTAATAATAGGCGAAAATCATTGCAAAAACAAAATTCCTCTCAAATGGTAGTGAAAAATATAAACACAAATTCAGCTGAAAATAAAAGAACTAATAATTGCAATAAAAAAGTGGAACAAACAGAAAGTGTTTCAGTCGTGAAATCTGCGAAATGTGAACGACGAATGTCAAAGGCGAGCGTCGACTCGGTTTCGTCGACAGAAACCTATTTGAGTGAACAAAACGGTGCTTCTGAAGCGCCTGTATATATGGTTACCGAACCCTCGAAGAAACCAACCAATAATGACAATAAGAAGATTTGTAAAATCAAATATATTCAGCGAACGCAACTTCCCTATAAAAAGTATACAAAATGTGGCAAATATTCAGATGACTTCAAATCTGACAGATCTGTATCAATAAGTGAGTCCATTGAGAAGTCGAGCTCTCAGTCATCACTCAATGATTGCCAAAAGTCAGGATCTGATGACTCAGGTTCTGCACCAAAAGAAGAATCAAAACTGATGGGCAAATTATTTCCGTTACCAATTTGTGATAAGTTTGAGCAAAATAACGACTTTTTATTAAGTTATGATCTGTGGTATCAGTACTCAAAGTCAGCCAATATTTCCAATGATTTATCGAACTATAAACGGGTCAAAACCAATGTCTTCGTAGACGTGAAGCCAATCTCCAAATGTCCGGTTCAGAGCTGTACGTGTGCTAAGCCTGAAGACGAGAGTCACAAAGGGTGTGGCGTTGACTGTCTCAACCGACTCATGTATCAGGAATGTAGTCCCCAGTCGTGTCCGTGTCAGGACATGTGCCAAAACCAGAGGATTCAAAAACATGACTGGAGTCCCGGTTTGGAGCGATTCATGACTAACGAACGCGGTTGGGGTATAAGAACCACAGAACCCATCAAATGCGGAGATTTCATACTTGAGTACATCGGAGAAGTGGTCAGCGAACAGCTCTTTAAACATCGAATGACTGAAAAGTATCAGAACGATCAGCACCATTACTGCCTTAATTTGGATTCAGGAATGGTTATCGACGGCTATAGAATGGGAAATGAGGGCCGCTTTGTTAACCACGGCTGTGAACCCAACTGTGAAATGCAAAAGTGGTCCGTGAATGGTGTTTATAGGATTGGTTTATTTGCTTTGCGCGATATTTTGCCTCACGAGGAACTCTCGTACGACTATAACTTTCATAATTTCAATATTGAGACCCAACAGGTTTGCAAATGTGGAAGTGTTAAGTGTCGCGGTTATATCGGCGGTCGATCTCAGAAAGTCAATGGACTTCTCAGTAAAGAAAAATTGGATAAAAATGAAAACATCAAAGATGTCTCCATTGCCAAGAAATCAGATGAGAGTTCACGAAAGCGTCGCAAAGACGCGCATCAAACCAAAAGCGGCAGTAACTGTAATACACAATCTTTGCGCAAACCATCGCTATTGCAACAAATGAAAACACTTTCCCATCAACAAAGTTGTTATATCTTAAAACATAGGTGTTTTCTACTTCGCAATTATGAGAGATTACGTCGATTGCGTTCAAAGACACTTATTTTGCAGGAAAAGGAACGCAAGTTAAGCCTTTCTCTTAAAGAGGACGACATTAAAGGGAAAGATGTCAAGTCTGATAAAGACTGCTTCATAACCACTTTAATGGCTCTCAATTCTTCTCGTTCTGTCCGTACCAGAGGTTTAGCAAAGGCTGAAAGCAATGAAGAATTGACGCGAACCGCAAAATTGGCGCAAATATTTTCTGATGTCTGCGAATCCATTATTCGAAAACAAAATGATATCAACTCAGATTTACAATCGAAACCATCAAATGCATCATCAGTTTCCAGACGCAAAACTTTGGACTTATCTTCTAATTTGGATCTGACATCCATTCAGTCACAAATTAAATGCGGATTTTATAAAACAGTCGAAAGCTTTGAATTGGAATTTATGAAAATGTTAAGTCTTTCTACAAATAGTGATAATGAAAGTGCAACCAATAGTAGTAATGGAACCGATCCGTGTTTAGTACAATTAAAAACTGAATTCCAAAAGATTATGAACGAAAAGAAGCCTTTCATTGAAGATATTCTGTCGTCGGGCGATAGCAATTGCAGTACAACTGATTCTCTATTAACTGATATTCCTTTGACGATTGCAAACAAAATGACTACTGATTTATCACAACAATTAGTTATTAACACCAATAAAGCAAACCTTTGCGAAACAGATGTAACAAACAGTTCTATTGTAGTTCCAGTTTTTGACAGTCAGAAAAACGATGAGCTCAAGAAGTCTAACATCAAAATAGATCAAAACGACGAGGAAGAGGTCATACGATGTATTTGTGGTATACTTAGAGACGAAGGAAATATGATTCAGTGCGACAAATGTGAGGTAAATGTCATATAAACCAACTTTTAGCATTGTTGGCAATGTAACCAATTTATCGATTGTGTCGCATAATCTTTTAATATTTGAAAGTGTTTGAAGTCTTTATTCATAAAAATTAATACTAAATGATGTTTTATTTATATCACAGATATGGCAACACTGCGAATGTGTTGGCTTCAAATCAGGCGATGACCAAAGTGTTGGCACCAAATTAGTCGACGGCGAATATTTCTGTGAAATATGCGAACCAAGACCTGTTCCAACGGTGAGTATCTATATTAGTCTATTATATATAATACGTAATATTGTTCCGGTTTTAATAGAATTAGAAAAGATTTAATACTATATTTTGATAACATTTAGGAAATACCTTTGCCTCAAAGTCAAATCACTAATAATTTGATTCCAAACTACAAATATTATCTAACATTAACTTCAAATGATTTAAAAATAAAATCTGGTGATTGTGTTTACATTCATCGATCAAAAGAAGACGATCAGGAATTGAATAAAAAAGTGTCCGTCAAAGACAAATCTAAAGAATATTCTTCATCACAAGAATCCAAAATGGATTATATAATATTTCGCGTTCAGAATCTTGCAACCAATGAAAAAGGACAGAAGTATTTATTCGGTCACCACTTTTTGCGTCCGAGTGAGACCTATCACGAGCCCAACAGAAAATTCTTCCCTAACGAAGTGCTTCGTTCTCCACTTACTGAATGGGTTCCAATAGAAGAAGTGAAAGGCATTTGTTGTGTTCTCGATTACAACAACTACTGTAAGGGACGTCCAAAGGGCTTCTTTGAAGAAGACGTCTATATTTGTGATTATAGAGTCGATCGCAATGCAAAATCTTTTAACAAGATTTCAAAGTCAGCGCAGTTTGTTATCAACACAAAGAGCTATGCTTTCGATACATTTGCCACCAAATTATGTCCAAAACGCACTTATTCGGTAATTATATAAATCTATTAGTTTAATGTTTGGCTCACATTTGAGTGATTCTAATAGTCTAATTGATGCCAACCCTAATGCCTAACCCTATGTTTAACCCACAGCCACATCAAGTCCCTGAATCTTATGTCAAATCCAAAAGCAAACAAACGTCTAAATCGAATCCCGAGGAAATCGCTAAACGACAAAAAGAGGAAAATCGATTGAAGGTATTTATAGTATTTAAGACTTGAATGTTTGAATTAAAACTAATTTTGATTTATTTATTTGAATAGAGTGTTAAAATGCAAAAATTGCTTCAATTAAATAATAAATTGCTCGACAGAGTAGTGAAACAGACTTTAAATAACGAAAATAGTGTTATCACAAAAGAAGTCAATATTAATGAATCCATTGAAAAGACTTCCACAAAGAGATGATATGATGAAACTAATCAACTCAACCAATTAATTATTGATTAAAAAACAATCTGAACCTAATTATGATGTTTTAATGCATCTGTACTTCAATACCTCAAAACAATGTTATTAAATATATCTAATAATGAGAGTTTTCAATTACCGGTACATCAAATAGTTTATAAACAATTGTAAATATTTTCATCCTATTATTCTGAATGTTAATTATGTGTTGGTTTTGTTTCACTTGAAATGCTTAAGAAAATGATAGTATGAAAAAAAATGAAATTAAAATTTGTGAATAGCTTCGACCCGTTTTAGATAACGTTGAAAGTGTGTTAAATGATTTCATGTAAATAAGGAGTTCTAAGTTTAAAACGTTGTTTTACCACCATTTTACACATTTTTATCATTTTATTTATTGCACCCTTCGTTTAGCGCTTTTTATTAATGTAATTCATTTGCATTATTTAAAACATTTCTGCAATATTATCATTAAAATCATTTTGTTCTTAACTTATTCTTATATCAAATCAATTACACTATAGAACAACTTCTCAAATGGACATCACTTGTCATTTAACTGACAATTATTAATATTTCATCAATTAAACCCATTTACAGCACATTTACAGTAGAAGACATTTCGCACTGTATTCTCAACGAGCCTTCAATGCAAGAAAGCCTAACTTATGCTTTCAAACTTTTCCTAAAGTGAACTGTGCTTAACATACCGTAACTTTACAGTTAGAATAGTCCTTGGCCTAAGTGAGAGCTAAGTTATGCTTTTGCATCGCGTTTAGCTTTCTTGCATTTCAGATTCATTACAGGATTGGTTCCGAAGAAAAGCCATTCTCTAATGGCGAGGTCGCGACTCAAGTGGCTAACATTTCAAATTATTTGAAAAGACCAATGTCTTTGATTTACTAATAAGTTAACTCCAATGGTAAGTTAATAACTACCACTGTGTAAGTTATTTAACTGTTATTAAAAGTAAGGACAAGTGGATTAGTCAATAGTCAACAGTATAAGGACTGAAGACTAAGTCCATTGAAGACTAAGTCCATTGAAGACTAAGTCCATTGAAGACTAAGTCCATTGAAGACTAAGTCCCACTTGCATAATTGTGCGTAAATATTCGGGATATATGTGGAACAGATGCCGAAAAGCATATTCACTGCTTATACTTGTATAATATGATAATTTATTAAAGTTAATTGTATTCGTCATTTGAAACCATATTTGTTGACGTAATAAATGGATATTTAAAAAGTTTTAAGCCATTTGTTTGACAACAAATTATGATAAACAACAACTATTGAAATGAATTTATGCTAAACCTTAAGTTTGCTTGAATTTAGTTTATATTAATTATTAATATAAGAACTGATATAAGAACTGATATAATGTCAGAAACCAGTTCTGACACTAACGGAGATTCAAGTTTTGAGTTTCTCAATAATAAAGATTCCAATAATGGCTCAAAACTGAACCAATTGAGTCCTATTTGTGAGTCGATTGACGGCCACGTCATTCATATTTACATTAATATTATTAACACATTATTAATAACAATATTATAGATTATTGACTAATAATATAAATAATATAAGTATTAATTAATATGAGATAAATATGTGAAAGCATTCACTTAAATATTTACAAACATTTCATTTATTATTAATAATTAATTTGATTGCAATTTTTGATTACAAAGTGATGTCAACGACAACAACAAATAGCAATGTCTCGACTGATGTGAAGACTATCGATACCACTGAAGAAGCAAATGATAAAGCAATGGTTGGATCAATTGATTGCCAACACAAACAATCAGAAGAGTTATCATCGAATCCAATAGAGGCCACAACTGAAGTACCACTCAATGAATTGAGTTCTTCTCCGAAGAGTAGATCCAATTCAATGAGTTCTGGATTTATAGAGTGGATCACAAACAATGAGTTCATTTCAAAAGTGGCCGAAAAGGCCAAGAATTCAATGGACACAATGATCACGACTTTGGATCCTGGAATGAAACCTATTATATGTAAAGGCTATCAAACTATACTTATTATCAATAATTCATTAGTATTTGAATAAATTCTATCATAACTTTCAATAAGGATTAATTGCAGCGAAACTTAGAAAAGGTTTAATTCAAATATTAATTATATATGAAATGTGAGCAAAAGCTATGCAATTATTGACAACATATTTATACAAATATAATACCAATTTTGAACTAAAGTTTAATTGACTGTAAAAATGATTGATCTAATGATTGATCTAATGATTGCTTCCAATTAGATTCTGGAGGAGATATTAATATAATCGTCACATCAGACAAAGAATCTAAAATATCACCAATACGTGAATCATTTCAAAAAGTGTTCGGTCGCGCAACTATTTCTGGTATTTATTTTATTATTTTTAATATAATATAAATTATATTATATATATATTATATTATTATAATA
>JAQGAN010000017.1:0-22329 GCA_034697745.1 Nothrus palustris
GTGTAAAAAGGTCAAGTCATGTGATAGTGTAAAAAGGTCAAGTCATGTGATAGTGTAAAAAGGTCAAGTCATGTGATTGATAGTGTAACAAGGTGATAATTACCTTTCTCCATTGCTTTGAGCGCTTCATTCAATTTTTGATATTCTTTCGAATCTTTTATACAAAAAGTCTTCATTTGTGACAAAAGTAACGGATATTTAAGAACTCTTTGAATCGGTTTTATTAGGAAAGACTCGAGCGACTGAGCCAATTGACCGCTCGAGCGCCTCGACAGCCATTCTTGCAATTCTTTGACTTTTTCATCACTTAATAGTTTAGAAAGTCTTGAATGCGAAGCACAGAAACTCGAATAAGCGCGAAAATTAGTGGAATGCGCGAGAAAACAATTAGCAATCGCTTCAACGTTCAGCTCATCGATTGTCAATTGTTGGCCGCCATCGAAACCCGCTATCGATTGCAATTCCGATTTAAACTCTTTTTGACATTTGATTATCGATACAATCGATCCGAATAACACTTTTATGTCCTGTTCTGACAATAGTGATGACTGACTTAGCGGCTCGAGATAGAGGTCGAGCAACTGCTCCAAAGCCGCGCAATAAGTGATTTCAGTGTCAATAAGTTCTTTCACCACTTTTCGCATTTTGTCCGTTGCGAGCATTGGCTGAGCGTTGAGCTGAGCACCACCACCGCCGCCACCCCCCGACTCGAACCCCCCTATTGGCGCACTTTTTGGCTGAGAATTGAAGTGAATTAATTGGGAGCTCGAGAGCGGCGGAGCAGAAGTAGAAGTGTTGGGAAGGGTCGAGCTCTGATTTGTGGAAGATTTGGGAAGAAATGACTCGACTTTTGGCACAATTAAAGAATCCAATTGACAATCGCTTAGAATTTGATTATTTTGATCGATAGGGGGCGGGGGCGGGCACACGAGGGCCTCTATAAGTTCATCAGTTGTTTGCGCAGCATTCATGTCACTCACGTGATCACTTGTACTCATCATTGAATGAGATTGAGACTGATGCTGGTGTTGGCCTATGTCGCTCGCGCCCGAACTCGACCTTATCATAAGACAAAGAGTGAGCTCTTCCTGAAGAATTGACTCCACGAACATCATATCGAGATCACTGACAAGAGCGCCGTTAATGACAACCAATTCGTCGAATCGTTTCAACGAATGCGAATAAGCGATCGATTGACTGTGGGAGCGAAATGGGATTGGAATGTGATCACAATACAACTTTGCAATGACTTACTGTTCCACACGTGACACGAATACGCATAAGTCGTTGAGAATGAGTTCCGATTCCACCGAAAATCCGAACAAAACGTCATTCGAATCGCGAATGAGTTCTAAAGTGAATAATTGTTTTGGAATCACTTCTATGAGAGGAATAGACGTCTGCGTCGCGTCTGAGACAACTAATGACGACAACAAGTCGTTTCGGGACAACACTCGTGACGACTGCGACGCGTAATACTCTCGCGCATTCAAGTGACTCGACATCACGTGAATTAAGAGTTCACTAAACAATAGAAATAACATTCAATAATAATAATAATAATAATAATAATAATAATAACAATAAATTACTTGACAGTCCACGACTGCGACGCCTGCAGACGACGCCGTTCTCCTGTCGTTTGAAAGGCGACGTCGATGTCCATCAGTTTGTCGTCTGCGGTAATGATTGGCGTGACGGACGTCGCCGTCGTCTCTCTTTCTTCACTTGATTTTTGTCTTTTGAGAAGATTTGAAACAATTGAAGGATTTTTCGCACAATTGAAAGCTATTGAAAACGAAATGGTAATGACAATGGAGTGGTAATGGAATGGTAATGGAGAATGGCTATACCGTGAAGTGAAGAAACAGTGAAAACTCCCAAACGGTTTAATTGGCTTTTTGTTCGTCTATTTGTTAGCGAAAGGATTGTCTTTGGATTTGGCATTTCATCCGATGTCAATCTGTGGAATGGAAGCGAAATGGAATGGAATGAGCGCACTCAATCAGCTACGTCATTTACTCGACTTACGAGGCTGAGTAGCACTTGAGGCGAAAGGCTTCAGTTCGAGTCTTCTCGACCTTCTCCTCGAGCGCCATAATTGCATTCACTAGTGATTGCTTTTGTTTCTCATCAGAAATACACGACAATAAGAGCTCAGTTTCGTGGCGCGAGCGTGAGTCGAGTTCCACCTGACGCTCGAGTCTGGCCACTTCTTCGCCGAGGAGATGTCCGACGGCGACTTTTCCCGAACTTCTGGCCACTTGTGAGGCGCACGCGCAGTGAATAGCGGCTATCCATGAATCACGTTCCTCCAAGCAAGGCGCGTCCAGTAAGTACGCGTCGCCAAACGCTGTCGAGAGACAGAACACGTGATCCCGCTTTGGATGTTCGGGAATCGACTGCACCAGACACGAGTCCACGAAAATTAGATGTTTTGGTTGCGAATCGATTGCGTGTCCGTCACGTGACTCACAATTATAGAACAAAAGTGTCGTTCCTTTCAAACAAACCCAATATCTAGGGAGGGGTTAGGGGTTAGGGAAGGGTTGGGGCAGAGAGTCATTAATTAGAAAATAGAATTCAATGATTGAATCGATTGAAACTCACGTGATTCGAACAAAATAACAATAAATGCAAAAAATAATAAGACATTCCATTGTTATTGCGCGCGCGTGCATTAATCTTAATCCGGTTTAAAGGAATTAAAGGATGACACTCTGGTAACTAAGCAACCAAACCAAACAAACTCAATAACAATAAGTGTATTGCACATTACATGCTGATTACGGTTATCACGCAAAACAATGTACCCTTTCCAACCGCGCTTTCGCGCCAATTCCAATGAGTGGCGTTTCCTTAGTAACCATTTTTTGACAGAAAGAAAACCCGATTTTCGAACCGAACCCAAACATTCGAAATTCGCGGCTAAACAGAAAACGGAATGGAAGCGAAATGGACAACGGAATGGAATATTACCGGAAGATCCGGAACGCGCTCTTAAAGGCGACTCCAAGTCGTCGTCGTCGGAAATGGCTGTGGTTAAGGACGCCTTCTCGTCGTCGCTCACCTTTAAAATAGAGATTAAGAATTGGATTAAGGATGAGATTAACGAATATTAGGAATTAAAGGAACGCAAAGCAAAGCAATGCAATGCAATGCAAGGTGATTCTTTGGCCTTGCGAATGGTTGTTTGCCTTTGAGAGGAAACGCGTTTCGCAATCGTCGACGCGGACGCCATCCTCTATATGCTTATGCACATAACGCGGTTGTCCTATGAGAGTAACATGTAATCAGGTCACAGGTCACCAAAGGTAGCAAAGGTCAAAAGCATCAATACCTCTTTCGCAAAAAAGTCGCCAATCGAACAAAAATGGCGGACAAAGAGATTGCATTTGGAGAGAGAGAGAGAGAGAGCGAGCGATTTGACAACAATACTCACTCGTTTGTCGACATTTATAGCAAAGCAAAGAGAGAGTGCGCGCGAAATACAAAAATCAATAAATGAGTGAAAATTCTCGCCTCTGATGACGTCATCAATGACTGCAATGACTCCAACGCTGAGAACTCGCGCGACGCCTGCGACGAAAGAGCCGACTGCGACGCCGACAATAGTCTGCGCGCGTTATAATGATGTTGTGCGTTGAGTGCATTACTGGAGCAAAAGGGCAATTGTCCGTCAATGGAGAGCGTGTCGAGGATGGGGGCCGATGATCGTGACAGTTGTAGTAGTGATTGTGTCGATAGTGACCTCTGTTGGGAGAGAGTGGTCATAGAGTGGTCATAGAGTGGTCATTAGTGGTGATCCGCACCCACCTGTTTCGCGTATTGCTTCTCTTCCGCGCGAATCGCAGACAATTCCTGTTGCACTTCTCTCATAAGGACTGCGACGTCGTCTATGCTCTCTTTCAATAGATATTGAATGTATTCCTAATAAAGTGGAAACGGAACCAAATGTAAAGTGGGAATGGAATGGCAATGGAATGCAATTACGTCTTTCAGTGATTGCGAAATAACGTCCATTGCGTCGTCTCGTGACGACTGCGACGCCAAACACTTCAATATCTAAACGGGAATAGAGATTAGAGACGGTTCGGATTAGTGAGAGATTAATGAGAGAGATTAGTGGATTTCATGCCTCGCTCTCGGAATCCAAATCAATCGTCATTTGCTGTTCAGGTCTTTGTTGTCGTTGTTGTGTCGCTCGCGCGGGAGTCGGAGGACTCGCGTCGCTGTCAGGAAAGCAAAAAGCAATTAAAGCAATTGCACAACGCGTGGTAACACGTGGCAAACACTCACGTGAAGTCAACGCACGTCTGCTTTTCGAGAGAACGTCGTCGCCCTTCGAGTGAACGATGAGAACGACTTCTGTCGAACGAATCGAATGAATCGCAAAGCATAGAAGAGGACGACTGCGTCACCTCAGATAGCGATTTGGGTCGTTGTGTGGTTGCGTCGTGTCTGCGGTCACTCAGGTCTGTGTCGTCGACAACACAATTACAATACAATCTCAATCAATAACATGTCTTAAACATTACCCGTCACTGCACTCGTATTCACGTCTCTCAACATTTTCTTGATTTGTTCCGAAGAGAGCGTCGACGCAGTCGTTGTTGTCATTCTGTCGTTCATGAGGTCGTCAGTTGTGGTCGCAGTCGTCGCCGTCTTTCGCGACAAATCTTCGATTGATTTGGACTTCAAATGCGTCGCAGACGTCGTCGTTCTGCCCGTCGTTAACGATGAGGTCTGTTGTCTGTCGTCCTCTTGACGTCTCTGTTGTCAAAAAAAAAGCGTTAAATCATTGAAAACAGAAAAATGAAAAGAATTGATTCAATGAATACTTGTTTCGCGTCTTCTTTTGCATTTCTCAACGACTGCGTCGTCTCACGCGATCGTCGAATTTGATCCTCCATTGAGCGCACGTGACCTCTAATCAAAAGAATGAACGCAATCAATGAATGAATGAATGAATGAATGTACGCGCGTGACAAACCTCGCCAAATATTGTTGTTGTCGTTCTTGACGTCTAACGAGACTTCCATCAGATTTGGACGACTGCGTCGTTCCTCCCGAGTCCTGTCGCGTAAAGTTTTGCTAAACAATAATAATAGAAATTAGTTTTGACTAATATTTGTTGAATTGTTTCAATTCATACATAATTGGAATAACGAATTCTTCCGTTTCTCTGAAAAACAATTAAAAGAGTTGTTAAAAAGAGTTATGAAACTCGACTGCGTCTCTCACTTGTTTGTGAAGAACGTCGGATGTCATGCAATCACACGTGCATTGGTTTTGCGTGGCATTGGTGTTCTGTAATGACGCGGCCGTTGTTTGCATTTCTCTCAAATATTTTTGTTTTTGTGGAGAATTGGGTTGAGAAGAGTGTTGTCGCGCGTGAGTCCTGTCCGACCCCTTCTCGCCATCGCCCCGCCCCTCACCGGCAACTCCGCGCCCCCCTCTTTGACTCAATGAATAACTAGACTCCGCCCTTCGGAAGTCACGCGCGGCCGAAATGCATTCTCTGAACGCACGCGCGTCGGCCGCGGATGTGAAATTCAATCCCCAGGTGTCACCAGTGATGGCGTCCTTCCAATACACGAAACAATTGCTCGCTTGACCTGAAGGTCAAAAGCAAAGGTAAAGGTCAAAAGTAAAGTTCACTGTCATTGCAAACATATGTGAATGCAATTCATACCCAAACGCGTTGCCGAAAGCCAAACGTCCAAAACTGACAGAATTAAAGGCACGATTTAATGACAAACAATTACAATGCGCGACAACAATCAAACCTTTATCGACGCGCGAGTTGTAAGCGGTCACGTGATATCGTTGTTGCACTTGAGTGACAGTTATTGGCACCAAATCGTCACTTAATTGCGTCCAACGCACCGCTCCCGAAGACGCCGACACGTGGAACACTTCTGCCCAAAGACGCAACACGTGACCGTCAGCTGTTGCGCCGCGCGTTCTGTGAGCGATCGCGTCGCGGACGCGTTGGTTGGCGTTGGACGACGAGTATTCGCCGCGTGCGGTCGTCGTTGTCGTCGGCTTTGGATTACAAGTGGAACAACTGTGCGGACACACAGAATGAGAATCAGATTAAAGAGTGATCGCGTGCATAACAACATTAACAACAATGAATTAATGATTACCTGATTTTTGATCCCATTTTTGAGTGTTTTTTAAGCGTTTGCGCAAAAGAAGAGAGAATTACTGAGAGAAGCCTTTAATTCATGCAATTGTTTATTATTTTTTTTTCTTTTCTTTCAATTATTTTTTCATTTCTTTTATAAATGTTTTCGAAAGAGAAATGAATTTCAAAAAAATACGAAAAAAAGAGAAAAAATGTTTAAAAAAGCGAAATCTGAATGACAACAATATGAATGTGAAGACATGTCTCGCGAGCGAACTCTCACTCGACTCAGGAGTGAAGTCATGCGCAGAAGAGGGGAAAGCAGTGGTTGTTGTGGTTGTCATAGAAACCAATCATTACTTCAAAAATGGCCGAAAAGGAGAACAACAATGAGGGCAATGCGCGCGACGAAGAACTCAAACAATGCTTTAATACTGGATGTGGCGCGCAGTTCAGTGAACGCGACAACAATGAGAGCGCGTGTGTGTTTCATTCGGGATTTCCTTATTTTCACGACTCGTATAAAGTGTGGAATTGTTGTCAAAAGAAAAGTCAAGATTTCACTCAATTTCTCGCTATTCAAGGCTGTAATGAATGGCATCACGTGCGAGACGTGCAACACGTGTTACGTCTCTTTAATTATTGTTTTTGTTTTGATTTGTTTTTTAGGTCAAAAAGGAAGACATTCTTCGGTGAAGAAGAAGTCCAATGAAGTCCAAAAGTCCGAAATGTCCAAAACTAAAGTCGAAAGTTTGTCAACAAATGCAAGTCATGTGGAGTTCGAATTCAACGAAAATGTCATAAAAGAGTTGCAATTAATCGAATCGAAAAATGTTCAAAATTCGAACGAAGAGAACCTGAACTCGAATAAAGTCGAAACAAGAATTGAGTCGAATGTGGAAAAGTTTTGTCGAAAATGTGGAAAAAGTGATGAAAAGATAGAATGCGTTTATCATTGCGGACAATCGATGTAATGATGGAATGAATATTGTTATTGTTGACTAATTGACGCGCGCGCTCTCTCTCTGTATTAACAGATTTCACGACTCATTAAAGTATTGGAGTTGTTGTCCATCGAAAAAGTTCACAGATTTTGAGGAATTTCAAGCCTTTAAGGGATGTAAGAATGACGGCGTTGACGGCCATCAGATGACGACACGCGATGACATGAAACGTATAAACGCTAGTGCGCAGCCGCGGCTCGACTGGTTTCAAACCAATCAAAACGTTTCTCTTGTTTTCTATGCATTGAAAGGAATTCGATCTCAAAGGGGAACAAAAGTCACTACAAATGGACGTCATTTATGGCTCAAGTTTTGCGATTCGAACGGAATTTGTGTTTTCGAAAAAGAATTCCAATTAAAGAACTTTATTTTCGCTCAAAATTCAAAAGTAATTATCGATAAAAATAAAGTTGAAATTCTTTTAGAAAAAGTGGAAAAAAATAATTATTGGAATTGTTTGACGTAATTTATGTATTAAATGAATAAAAGATATTAAGTTATTATTGATTGAAATGTTGTAACGCATGCGCGAGAGTTGTTATTCGTCTCTTTTGTTTTCATTGAGTGTTAAAAATGTCGGAAAATATTATTCAAAGAGACAATAAAAGTGTGGAAAATAATCTCAATTCGAATCCCAATTCGAATAACAATCAGAATTCGAACACAAATTCGAGTCAAAACCAAAACAGAAATGAAACAAAAAATACCGAAAAGTTTGGAAAAAAGCGAAAAATGACAACAAACGCGACGCCGACGAACGTCAACAACAATGACAATAATGAAGGCGCGCGAGGAGAGAGAGGACAACAAAGAGGACACGACGGCGCCGCGCGCTTTAATCAGTCTGGATCGGCGTCGTGGACGCGCTTGACGGGGGCGCCCGCTTGGGATTTGCCCCCCAATGACAACCACAACAACCAGACATTCACAGGTGATTAACTCTTAATTTGTTGACATTTGTTATCATTCATTTATTTCCCCGTTTAGGGCGTTGTCGTCTTTTTGTCGCGAATTTACCCCAAAATGTGACCGAAGACTCTTTGCGGGAATTGTTTGGCGAATTCGGCAAAATATCTGACATTTATATCGGAAAAGGAAATCAATTCGCTTTCATCAAAATGGACACAAGAAGTAATGCGGAAATGGCTAAACAGCAATTGGATGGTCGGCCACTAGAGGGCAGGACATTACGCGTTCGTCTCGCAGCTCACGCATCGGCCATTCGAGTCACGCAATTGCCCAACACGTGCACTAATGAATTGTTGCATTTGGCCTTCAGTTCTTTCGGACAAATAGAGCGCGCGATTGTCTGCGCTGATGATCGGTAAGAGTATTATTAGTACACAAATCATTACTATTATGACCTCTCTCTCTCTCTAGCGGTCGTTCTCTTAATGAAGGGATCGTTGAGTTCGCGCGCAAGTCATCCAGTCAGGTATTGTTGTAATTCATTGTTATCGGTTATTGATTGTCGATCTCATTAAAGGCGGCGATAAAGAAATGTCAAAACGAGTGCTTATTATTGACGTCAACGCCCATTCCTGTTGTGGTCCAACCCCTCGAGTCACGTGACGAAGAAGAGGGCGTTTTAGAGAAGTCTGTCATTCACTCTTCGGGTAATTATATGAATGACTATTAATGAATGAATGGGGAGGTCATTGACCCGTTTACCCTTTCACCTTTTATATAGAGTACAGAAGTGAACGCGAAATGGGACCGAGATTCGCAGAACAGCATTCCATGGAGTGGGAGGTGAGTGTGGAATAGCGGGGTCTGAGCGTAGCTCATCATTAATGATTCGTTGATCGCATAGATGGCGCGCAAATGGAAACAATTGTCTCAAATCGAATCACAGAGAAGAGAACAATTGGAACAAGAATTTAAAGACTTGAGAGAGGGATTGAAACAACAGATGGAAGTGTTGCGATTGGAGGAGACCACCAAACAGTTGAGGGAACAGTTGCGACAGATGGAGAGCGAGAGTCAGAAGTTGTACAAAGAGCGCGAGCAGCGCTTGGAGTGCGAGCGGCGAAGGGAAGAGCAGCGCAGAGAACGCGAGCTCCTGTTGAGGTGAGTGCGGTCGCCAAGAGTGCCGTCGCTGTCAGTGTCGCAGTCATGTCATTCAATCTCTTTTAGACAACAAGAGGAACAACTACTGCGCAGACGCGGAGATGTCGGAGGAGGTTTAGGTGGCGGAGGCGGTGGCGCCGGACAACAGGAGTTTGATCAAGATTTGGGCCAATTGCGTCGTCAAGAGTCAGAGTAAGCACGTTATATGCACGTTATATGCACGTGATATGCACTTAAGCGCATTGTATTTGCCTCTAACACGTATTTCACTTTAATAGATTGCGACAACAGGCGAATGCGTTACAACAGCTTTTGGACCGACAGGAACAGGCATTGCGTCAGATGTCGTCACAAGATGGTGGCCAAGGCGTGGCTTCACTTCATGGGGTAGGGATTGGTGGGGGAGCAGGGGGGCTTTCGGGGCTCCCACTTCAAGTGAGTAACAATTGTAGCACGCTACTTATTATTACATTCTATATTTTCCCTTTAATATGAATACAACCCCTAAATTGTTGACATTAATTACTTTAATTACTGATTAATTGATTTTCTCGCGTGATTTTCGAAAGAATTGCATTTTTGAATTGAATTCCATATTTGTTGAATTGATTCGAATGTTCTTTTAATTTAATTGGAATTTTAGCCACAAATGGATCCGCAATTGAATGCCTTATTTCCAGGCAATTCTTCTTCCTTATCCGGCGGATTACCGCACCCACAATTAAACCCGCAATCACTTAATCCGCAAATTCAACAAGCTAATCCGATTCAAAACCAATTTCTCATTCAAAATGCAATTAACCAGGGGATGCGCGCCCACTCGGGCCCCCCGCCCCATGGCGGTCATGGAGGTGGCGGCGGACCTCCACAAGGGGGGCAACATGGCGGCCACTATTTGAGTGGTGGCGGAGGTGGGGGTCGCGCCGGAGGGGTAGGGGGGCATGGAGGGCAGGGCGGATATAAGAGAAACCGTCGCTTTTAAATGACCTCTGTTGTGACCTTTGTTGTCACCTCTAATTCGATGTTTTGTGACTTTAATTGTAATTCAATTATGACTTAAATTTATTGTAATTTTATTTCATTTTTAACAACAATTTCATTAAAAATAATAAAATCTTTTTTGTCGAAAGAATTCGAGTTATTGTTTCGATAATTCAATTCGAATTCAACTTTCAGTTCGATTTTGATGTTTTATTCGGTTATTGATTGGAGTTTTCGGTAAAACTTTTTTCCGAAAATTCTTTTAAATATTAACTGCTTTTTTGACTAAAAATTACTGAAAAAACGATTGAATGAAAATTTTTTTTGACTTTTAATTACTTTTTGAAATGTTTTTTGACTTTTATTTAAAAAACTTTGACTTAAAATGAATTTTGACTTACATTTTGTGAAAAATTGTATAAAAACTGAAAAAATTACTCTTTATTTGAATTAAGAATTTGTGAATTTTAAAAACTTTTTTGACTCAATTTTTGACTTAAATTAAACTCAAATTAAAAGAAAAAAAAGTTGAAAACTTTTTTGACTCTATAATAATGACTTATAATAATGACTTTTATTATGAATTGAAAAACGACTTAAAACTCATTAAATATTTGAAGACTTTTTGACTGAATTTTTGACTGAAAACTAATTTTGAATTTTTTGGAAAAAAACTTTGAAATAATTATTGAAAACTCTTTGGAATTACTTTTGAATGAATAGTAAGTAAAGAATTATTACTTTTTTGTATATTTGAAAAAAAATACTTTATTTGACTTTTTTTTGACTCAAAATATTTGAAAAACTTTAAAAGTTTTAAAATATTTTTTCTCTACTTTTGAATTGAATATTAAGAAACTTTTTGAAAAATATGTTTTAAAAAATCCCCAAAAAATGTTTTTCTTTATTAAACTTTTTAAATAAAAAATTAATAATTTTTTTCTTTTTTCTCCAAATTATAGGAATTAATGAAAAACCAATTATTGGAAAGAAAACTAATGAAAAACTTTTTATTAATTTTTTTAATTAAAGAAACAATAAATGAATTTTTGCTAAAAATGCGGTCTTTTTTATTGATTGAATCACTAATAGAGGGCGTCATTAGTTGTAAAACTTATTTAATTGAATAGTTTTTTCAAAAGTATTTCCAATATTTACACAAATTTGTGAAACTTTTAATTGAATTAAAGTCTGATTTTCGGTCAAATATTGATCCATTTTTTCGACAATTTTCTCCATTTGTTTCTCTATTAATTCGGTTTTCGGTAAAAACCAACCAAAACTCGAATGAAAAATAAATGTATTGTTTTTGAAATCATTTTTCGATTCACTTAAACGACAGTTAAATTCATTTAAAACCTCTTCAATTGTTTCGATTATCGATAATCGACTATCGTTTGGACTATCGATAATCGGTTCACAAATCGATACAAAAGAACGACTTTTTTCTTCATTTTTCAAAACTTTAATTGAATTAAAAAATAAATTAAAAGAAAAAATTGTTTTTGAAATCCTTTTTTGTATTTCTTCTAAAAATGACGGAATTTTATGGAATTGAAGACAAAAATGGCCGCAAATCAGAGATAAATGTCTTTCTTCTTCTTTGATAACACGATAATGGTATTCTTCGGGATCAAATTCAAGAATCAATTCGTTCAAAAAGTCATTCAATTCGTCATTAATTTTAACGAAAATATGAATTAAAAATTGATTTCTTTTCGCTGGAAATGAACGAACTCTTCCTTCAAAGTCCACTTCCGGTTCTTCTTTTTCCGGTTTTTCACTAATTTTTGACATTTTTTTGAAAATAATTAAAAATAAAAGAAATTTAAAATTAATTTAAAAAATGTCTGAAAAACAAGTCAATGAAAGAATACATAAATGACAGTTGAATATAGGGTTTAATTGATAGTTGAGTTTATAATTTATTTATTTCGAGACGTATTTTATGTACGAATGAATGAATGAATGAATGAATAAATGATTTGTTTATTATTTTTGAGATAAGAAAAATGAATTCAAATAAAAGACAATCACGTGATTTGATTGACAACAATGACAGCGAAGAAGAAATAGGAGTCAAAAGAGAGAAAATCGCGAGAATTGAGGACTTTTTGGGAGCGGAAGGAGATGAGGGATGCGGGACAGGAGTGGAGCGAGATGAGCATGAGGTGGGGATGGAGCAGCTCCTTCTGCAGCACATCCATGACAGCAATGATGCTCAGCAATCGATTGTCGACTATTTGGACGCAAATCAAGACCAACTGATCCCAACTGATGGTCAACCACAACAAGAGCAGGAGGAGGAGGAAGTTGTGCCAGAAGTGGTTCCGCCCGAAGAACGCCTCATCACTGAAGAGCCCGTCAAAGATGTCACTGCTGTTGAAGCTCCTGAAGAGGAAGGTGTGACCGCAGATGGTGGTGAAGTGTCGGAATTCATTGTTGAGTCAGTTGTGGGAAAACGAAGAAAAAGCGGACGAATTGAATACCAGTTGAAGTGGAAAGGATTCACCGATAAGGACAACACGTGGGAACCGCTCGAGAATCTCGACTGTGAGGTATTGTGATGTGTGTTGTGTTTTGCGTCCCTTTAATAATAAACACGTGTTTTGTATTTCAGGAATTGATTGAAGAATACGAACAAAAACAACAAAAACCGAAACGCGAGAGCGCGAGGACTTCGAAGAGAGGGCGGAAACCCAAGGAGGCGACCAGTGCGACCAGTGACGCACGTGTGGGCTTCGATAGGGGACTAAAACCCCAAAAAGTGATCGGAGTTTCGGAGGGCGAGGGTGGGGAACTCTTCTACACCATTCAATGGAGTGGAAGTGATTGCGCGGATTTGGTGCCGGGGCGGGTGGCCCGGGCGAAGTGCCCCCAATTGGTGATCGCTTTTCTTCAGTCGAAACTGCAATTCAATAGACGCGCCCCCCGGGAGTCACTGGAGGCGTACAGGCCCACAACCAGTAAAAGCTTTTCACTCTTTTCTCGCGCTAATCAATAAACAATCGATTCTTTCTTTTTTCGTTTCTATTATTTGTAAAACAATTAAAAAAACCTTTTTTACACTTTTTTTGTGATCTAAGAGTCATTGTTGTCGCGTATTTAATACAAACCAAGTATAAAATGATTTCAAAAAAGAATTTCTGGTTTTTCTCCAAATAATTGTTCAAAACATTAAAAAAATAATAAAATTTTGTCTTTTTTGTGATTATATGGTTTGTTTGCATTATTATAAACGATTTCCTTATTGTTAACATTAATACTAATCAAAATATTATACTAATATCCAGTGCCGTACACAGGATTTTAGATCTGGGGCCAACGCATGTTTATTATCTACAACTGTATATTAAAGCCCCACAGGTCTACACTTAAATAGTCAAAAATTTGTGGGGAGGACATGGGCCCTCTGGCCCCATACCTAGCTATGGCACTACTAATATCTTAAACTACTTTGCATTTAATTACCTGAAAATTATTGACAACCAATCACTGATTAGATGAGCTTTTATTCTGAAAACACTTTAATCTCATTTTGAGTTCAAATTTCAAATTTAGCGCTCAATTCATGAGAGAGAGAGAGAGAATGCGCGCGCACTCAACCATTGCATTTCAACACTATATTATAGTTCAGTATTTGTTTTGAAAATAGAAAACAAATTCGAATTTCATTGTTGTCACGCATTCGACGAAACCATTGTTGACATTAATTTTAATAATAACGAGAATTAAAAAGAGAGGTAAACAAAGAGCACATGACTTATGATTAAAAGTGATTTCTTTTATTTATTAATTTATTTGTTTTTGAATAATAGAGAGAGAAATGTCTAAAGAGAAAGAGAGCCCAAAATTCACGGAAGGAGAGAAAGTGCTCTGCTTTCACGGACCACTCATTTATGAGGCCAAATGTCTGCGCGTTCAGAGAGAGCGGGGGAATGGCCCGGGTGAGGGGGGCAGAGGAGGGGCAGCGGCAGAGGGGCAGCCCTTCAAATACTTCATTCATTATCAGGGATGGAACAAGTCTTGGGACGAATGGGTTCCCGAAGCGCGAGTTCTTAAGCTCAATGAACAAAACACGAGACTTCAGAAAGAGCTCAAGCAGAAGCTCGAGCCCAACAAAAAGAAAGAGCAGACCAGAGCCGCAGACAGAGAGGGCACGAGAGCGAGAAGTGGTGAGGAGAAGGTCACGAGTGGCAGTGGCAATGGTCACGCGTCCTCTTCGACCGCCAATAAGCGGAAGTCGAGCTCTGAAGTGAAGACAACGCACGCGACAAATAACAATGAGTGCGCGGCGATTGGCAGTGAGCGCGACAATAATAACAATAGCGGTTGTGGTCTTCAAGTGAAGACAATGAGCGACAACAATAAGAGGCAAAAAACCAATGAAAGACAGAGAAGTAATGGCGGCGGCAGTCATGGCAACAGAGATGCCGACAACAATGGCAGCAATGGTCGGGAATCAATCGGGAGTCACGTGACCGCCGCTCATGATTGCCATTCAAACCATTGTTCAGGTTTCGAGCGCAAGATTAGACTCACTAAAAGGCATTTTTTAAAATTGTTTTCTCTTTTTTTAGGCAAAAGTGAAGACAACAGTTCCAAAGCGAAGACCAATTCAACAGCCAATCAGCGAAGAGGACAATCAGCAGTTCCAGCGTTTGTCGAGAGCGAAGAAGCGTTCAATAGTAAACTGGAGATTCGGGTGAAGATTCCCGAAGAGTTGAAGCCATTCCTTGTCGACGATTGGGATCTGATCACAAAACAGAAGAAGTTGTTCGAATTGCCGGCGAGAGTGACCGTGGATCAGATCCTTGATGACTACCTCAAGCAGAAGATGTCCAATGCGAAACTGAGCCAATCACGCGAGTCAGCAGTGGTGGAAGTGGTGAATGGCCTGAAAGACTACTTCAACGCAATGCTCGGCAGTCAATTATTGTATCGCTTTGAGCGCGCGCAATATCAGCAACAATTACAGCGATCGGTGGGCGCGAGCACTCCTCCCACAATGTCGTCGATTTACGGCGCGATCCACTTGTTGCGTCTCTTTGTGCGTTTGGGACACTTCTTAGCGCTCACTGCGCTCGAGGAGAAGTCTGTCTCTCTATTGTTGTCTCATTTACACGATTTTCTCAAATATTTGTCGCGAAATATTTCAATACTTTTCTCTTCCAATGACTACTCAGTGGCGTCGCCCGAATATTACCGAAAAACCATTTAAACCATTCATTACTTAATTATAACTCACTTTTCATTCATTCATCAAATGTTTAAAAATATTACAAATATTTAATAATAAAGAGTTTTTGTTTGTTTTTTGAATACACATTCATTCATTCATTTATTTATTACAATTCCTATTGAACTCAAGAGACGACCCCTTTTGCTAACATTCCTGAGGGTTTTGTTTACACTTGAATCCCATTATTATTATTATTATTATTATTTGCGATTATTGTTCACCTCTATTGTTGTCTACCTTTTGAGTGTTGCGCGCATTCACAACAATGAGTGAAGAGCAACAATTGGTTCTGCAGTTAAAGCAAGAAAACCAATATTTGAGACAAAGAAACGAGAAATTGATGGAAATGCTCGCGACCTTCGCAACAATGAAGGAGACCTTTCACGCCATGCAAAACAAGTTCAATGAGTTCGACTTCAAATACAAACAGCTGTTCGTCAACGACAACACTGCGGGCGCGGACAACAATGCGACCAATACTCAGGAGTCATTGACCTCTTTTGTCAAAGCCATGAATGACAACAAAGAAGTCGTTTTAGCCGAACAGATCTTCAGCGAGAACAACTGCGAAGACATTTGCGACAATTTCCTTCTTCTCAATCCCAATCTGCAGAACCAGAACCAGAACCCCAACCAGAACCAGAGTCACGACCACAACAAGAATGCCGCGACGGCACGAGGAGGCACTGGTCAAACACTGGCCTTGACCTCTATTGGCGGTCACAACAAGGGCGGACGGGTGACGGGCTCTGGCGGTCACGGAGGTCATTGTGGGTCATTGACGGGTGCACTTGTGAGTCACATGACAGGCTCTGGCAAGAGGAGAACGACCAATTGTTACGCGAATACAATAGAGTGCTCGTTCGGGGACTGTTCATACAGTACGTGTTGTAAGAAGAACTTCGACCGCCACAAAGCATCCCATTTGGAGGTGAAGCGGTTCGCGTGCAATTGGCAGAGCTGTCAGTACTCGACTTGTGTGAAAAGCCATTTCACAATTCATATGCGAACGCATACGGGCGAAAAGCCCTACAGTTGCGATTGGACGGGATGTAAGTGCATATGCAGTGTCTTCAACTAATTCTCTGATTAATCCGTCTAACTGTGATTGTTATCCCTTTTAGGCTCTTATTCTGCGGCCTCTTCTTCACAGGTTTCGCGTCATAAACGTATTCATTACATACAAAACAGCACTAATCATAATAAATGCCATTGAATTGAATTCGGATTCACTATTCATTTAAGATCTCATTTTGAATTTGAATTTCTTATTATTTTTAGACATAAAGCGATTCAAGTTTTGGTTAATATAAATAAGTGTAAAATATTTGTCTTTTATTATTGTAATTAAATATTTGTGTGTTTTTTGAGCTTAAAAACCATTTAATGCAAACTTAGACTTAAAATCAATGTTTAGGAATTTCATTAAAATGTTATTTAAATGAAATGTTTTTTTGTACAAATTTTTTCGCAAAAAACTAAATAAAACCAAAAATGTATTGAAATTCTTATGAAATAATTAAGAAAAAATTGTAATAAATTCTCTCAATAGATGGCAAACATATTTCATTTTTACACTTTTAATGACTAGCTGTTTAATTCGCACGCACTGTGTGTATTGTTGTTTCGCGCTTTCACTTAAAGATATTATATAAAACACAATAAAAGACTTGAAAGAGTTTTAATAACTTTAAATTGATTTATTTTTCATTAAATGCTTTCTTTTTTATATAACTTTTTTATAACTATTTTTACATTTGTTTAGAAAAAACTTTATTTTACACAAAATATTAATCTTTTGGTCAATCATTGGAGTCTTCGCTTTCGTACTCCAAATCATATTCTTCTTCATCAGCGGTTCCACTCATGTAATAATCCGCGTCTTCTATTATATCTTCCACATTAAGTTCCGCCCCTCGGCCCCCCTTATGTCCTCCTCCCGGCCCATCCCCTCCACTCCCATCCATATAATTGGAAGCGATCGCCGAATACGCGCCCGAAGAGCATTGAGTGGATCCAGTGGAAGTGGTCATCGATGGCGAAGACATCACTTGATCGCCATTCTTGTTGTCCACCGAATTGCTGTCCACTTTTTCCGAAATATTGAACTTCTTTTTCAAACTCTGAAATCGTCTCAAAAGATTCGGATAATCGTTGGGTGAAACATATCTTCTTCGGTGGTAAGACATCAGTGGATAAGTCATGAGGTCATCGACCTCGAGATCTGCGGCGCTCTGATGACCAGCGATGGCCACCGAACTCAATGCAAAGAAGGGTTGATTCGCGATCGATGTCTTCTTCGAAGTGTCGTTGTCGTTGGTGGTGGTGTTGGAACTGTTAGAGTGCAAAAGTTCCCCAATTAAAGACTGTGGCTTTTGTTCTGAGCTTTTGTTCACATTTTGAGAAGTTGTCGTTTTTGCGTCTGTTCTACTCAAAGACTGTCTCTTCGCGAACGCTTCGGCGGTCAATGATTTGGTCTTTGATTGTTCTTTGAGGACACTTGTTGTTGGTATCAACTGGTCTTCTTCTTCGTTAGCCTTCTTCTTCTTGAGCGGTATCACCGAAGAGACATGAGTGGTCATCATCACTGGACACGGTGATACTGGAGGGGAGATCTCTTGATTACGTTCATGCGCGCCAATAATTGTTGAGTCCGCCGCATTGTTGTTGGTGACGCGCGCCGACGCACTGCTCGTTTGTTTGTTGAGTGGAGTCCTCGCGCAACGAATCTTCTCCAATACTAAGTCTTCGTAGAAATAATAGTTGGCTTTAAACGACTCAATCATTATATCTTTTAAAGGCTGAGGCATTGCTTTGCTGTAAACAAAACAAAACGAAGCACAGAGTCAACAATGATAGTGATTGTACGCGCACATACATACCTGTCAAGCGAGTCCTCCATCATGTCGAGAACGGCCACACGAATGGTCTCGTGTCTTATGGTCTCATTGTATTGTTGACTGCATTGACTGACATTTGACAACATCTTAGCCACGTGCGCCTTTTGCGCGGCGTTCGCGTTCGCCCCTCCCACCCCTCTGCCTGCCTTGAGGTACTCCCTTCCCGGCTCATTATAATAGGGCTCTTCATTCATCAGCGACTGAATTGACAATAAGACGGACGTCAAGTTCATGACAGGTGACCACTGAGGACCGGACCACGTGTTCAGTATTGAAAGACACACATAACCATTGGCGTAGAGATTGGGATTAAAGCCAACAGTGTTGTGACCAGTGGTCAAGAGTTTGACTTTCGGCGGTTTTATCGCTAATCATTGATGGACACTATTAATGGACTTTCACTACAAGAGAGACAATAAGAGTATTGCTTACGATAATCGGCCGGAAATTGAATCACAAAATAGAAGAAACCATTCATATAGGGGGTGCCGGAGGGGCCCTGAATGAGCGCGTGTACTCGCGAGATATTGTCCTCTTCGGGCACCACATGAATGGTGGTCATTGCACACGCGTAGAACTCTGTGAGGTCGCGCTTAATCCTCAAAATGGTGGTCTTGTTGGTCACGTGGATCTCCTCCAGGTCTTGACTCCATTTTCGGTAGGAATTGCTTAAAGATGGCGAAGAAGTGGAGGAAGTGGTCGAAGCCATCAGTGAAGAGTCCGACAATTGAAAGTCACCCAAAGAGAGGCTTTTGGCAGCGGGAGTGGTGGCCGTCATCGCCGATGGAACCGATGGCAAAGAACCCGAACCCACGCCAACCATAGCCGCCGATGGCTCCAGAATCTGACCATTATTGGCGGGGATCCCTTCCTCGGCTTCTCTGGATTTTTCGGACATTTTTTTAATTAAAAGAAAAGAAATTTTAATTAAAAGTCAATTAAAGAGACATTAAATGAGAAAATGATTTCAAAATCAAAACAAAAATATGTCAATAAATGAGTCAATCATTGAATGAAAAGTCAACGCGTTTTCAATGAAAACACTTCTGCTTAAGTCCATTAATAACGTTTCACAATTAAAGCGTTTTATCGTAAACACAATGTTGAGTCTACGGGAGGGGACAATAGATTGCACGTATATTATGTAAACACTCTTTCAAAGTTACGTTGTTTATGGAAAAGAATTTTATGCATAATTTGATGACCGGTTTTGAGATCAACTTTATTAAGAGTTAAATGAGAAATAGCTTTAAAAAAGTTTTGAACTCTTTTTGAGAGTCTTTTCCAACTTAGCGCTCGTTTACTTAGTATGTACGCAGCTTTAGGGGGAGGGAGGGCTCTATCAAAAGCGTATGAAAATTAAGGGAGGGGTAAACGAACGGACCACGTGCGCAATAGTGGAGGGATTTAAAGTAAAAAAAAGAGTAAGGATTCAGCAGCCAATATTGCCTCCGAGTGGCCAAATACTATGACCGATCTTGCCCCGAGGTCATCATACCTCAAGATATTTTCTGATCGTTCCCGGGCCTAAATTGGCTTCAGTAGAAGGAAATGTTCACTATAACAACGAATGTACCCTTCAACCCCTACTATCCCCTCCGACCTCTACTGTCCATCGGTTAGGTTAGGTTAGGTTAGGTTCGCTCCATTATAAGAAAGATATTCTAAAATAAATATTATATAAAGTTATAAAATTTTTTATAATTTAAAACAATTGTTATCTAATTATTCACTGTCTATTAATAACTGAAATGCTGTAAAACACACAAAAACCCTAACATAATCACTCCTAAAGGAGTATGCTAAAAATATATGCAGCTAGGTTAAATATGTAATAAATTAAATTTCATTTCAATTGTGCAATCTTTTATTTAGGGGTGTATTGGCTTATGCGTACAGTGGGAGGGAGGGGTCTAAAATCCCGGATTTCATGCGTACGTACTATGTGAACGTGCCCTATAAGAAAATATCAATCCATTGAAGTTTATTATAAATGAAGAGATTTTCCCTTTAATTAAATTGAATGAAAACGTAAACAAATGACAGAAAGTGATCTCTTCGTTGAATGAAATGTCAGTCAATATTATTATTAGTGATATTTTGGACGAATTGAGAGACGAAAACATTAGACTTAAAGCGGATTTACTTTTGGCCCAAAATTATATTCAAATTTTGATTCAATTCAAGAATTATTTCCAAAATAACTGTAAATGTCTTTCAAATGACAAACAATTAGTTGAATACCAAATACAACTCAACTCTATTTGCCATCAATTGGTTATCACTTCTTCTGAAGAAGTTATTCATCAAAAAGAGACCAAAAGAGGAAAACAAAAGAGGAATTCAATTAAAGAGAAAAACATTGACAACAATGAAAGTGAGAGAAAGAGCGCGAGAATTGTTTGTGAGAATTGCGGAAAAAGTTTCCGATATTTGAAAGCATTGGAAACGCACAGAACGCGCGTTCACAACAATCACAACAGTGAAGATACAACTATTGTTGTGAAGAGAGTGGGAAAGGAGAGACACGTGAGAAACAAGACGTGCTTTCATTGCACTCAAAGTGACTGTCAGTTCAAGACTTTCTCCAAACAGAACTTCAAAGATCACAACAATGTGCACAACAATGAGACGCCCTATGCGTGCGACCAATGCGGCAAACAATTCAATTACTTGAACTCATTTCTCAACCACAAGAAACACGTGCACACAGAGAAGGTGCACACGTGTTCGTGGGTGGGGTGCGAGTTCAGCACCAAATGGAAACATCGCTTGGACTCGCATTGCGCCACTCATTTGGGGGATAAGCCATTGAAGTGTGACTGGTATGAGCACATGTCACATAATCACATACATGTATTCATTGTTTTGTTTCACTTTAGGCCCGGGTGCGAGTTCTCGACCGCTTATTCAAGTAAACTCTCATTTCTATTAACATTCCGATTAAGTAAAGTCACTGCTATTGCATTGCATTGTATTGTCTTTTCAGATAAGCTAAAGAACCACAAATACAGACATACGGGCGAAAAGCCCTACAAATGCTTATGGCCTGAGTGTGAATGGGTTTTCAGAGAGAAGGGACACTTGAATACACATATGTTGAAACACACCGGACACAAGCCTTGGACATGTGCTGAATGTGGACAACGCTTTCAGACCAAACAAGCCATGAGATTCCACTTCGAGAGAAGACATTCTAAATGAATTGTTATTATAGCAATTTATCTGTTCTCTTATTTTTATTTGTATTTATAGTAAAGACAATAAATTGAATTATGTATTTCTCAAGTTTGTCCACTTTTTTATAGCTTTAAATTGTCTTTTGAATCACTTTCTGATACTATTTGTATAATAATTAAACTTATATTAAATTTACTTTAATTGAGGCCAAAAATTTGATGTATACAGTAATACCTCGTTATAGTGAACCTCTTTAGAGTGAATCCTCGTAAGTGTTAATTATGATTTCGGTCCCAATCATAAGAAACTAATACAATTTTACTTCTTTATAGTGAAACCTCGTTATAGTGAACACTAGAGTTCGGCCCAGCGATTCACTCTATCGAGGTATTACTGTATTTAAGTTTTATTCAAATACTGAAATACAAGTTAAATAAAAGCTTATAATATTGTACTTAATTGTAATCCTTAGCTTGGAATCGGAAGTGTCATTTTAAATTTTATGCATATTGAAGGGCCAATAATAATGAAATGTATTGATTGCATGTATTGAAACCAATTATTTGATTTCCGATTCCAAACGAGTGATTGCAAGCTTTTCTACTTTTCAAAAAAGTTCAATTTTATGCCACTTTTGTTAAAAATCACTCAATATTTCGAAACTTTATGATAGTTTAAAACATAGCTAAATCTCATTAACTTTTTTGTTGTTGTGAAAACTCATTATATACAAACTTTTTCTTACTTTTTTAACTTTGCTTTACTTCACAACAAATAAGATGTCCATATTTTGAGAAATTTGTGGACAATTGTTTCGAT
>JAQGAN010000018.1:0-22225 GCA_034697745.1 Nothrus palustris
TTATATAAATGCCCTAAATCTCTTATATAACTCTCATGTGGATTATTTTTAAAAATAGAGATTCTGGTTATACATTAGATATAAAATATAACTATATAAAGGTGGGGTTATTTACTTGTTATTTAATATGTTTCGATTTTCCAATTTAATAGTTTATGCATGGGTGCGGATTGTCCACCAGATTTTAGATTATTTAAAATAAAATTCTGTTGTTAAAATTCTTATTTCATATTGATATGGCGTACGTACTCTGCTCGCTTAACCTCCTTAATTTCCGCACTTTTGCCTGACTCCCCCTCCCCTTCACTGTGTGCGTACTTAATGTACGAGCCCTGTGCTTAATATTAATATTTGAAATAAATTAAAGAAAAGATAGAATAACTCAAAAAATAAGAAATTTTATTCAGAAATTGAGATTATTTTAGAAATAATTGAATAATAAGAAAGTTTTAGATGACATTTACGTTAATTTAGAACTATATTGAAAAAGATCGTAATAGAGGAAAAGCAAAATGACTACGATTTAAATAAATGAACTTTTAAATTTTAATAAATTTTATTGCACTTGATAGTGTCATATACTTTATAATGCCATAAATGGTGAAATTAGTCTACCCTTTGTATTTTACTGTATATACAGAATAATATAGAATCTGTATATTGACCTCCTTATACCGTTTTATGTTCATGTAATTATAACTGACAGAGTTTTACCCGATATCAATATATTTTTATTATTCTTGCGTTATTTGAGACAATGTTAATGCAAAATTAATATCCATTTAGTGGTTTTTTATATACTTTAGCTTCTAATACATTTTGACCGCACAAAACATTACATTAATGTTTACAGTTTTCGGTATCAAATATAAACTGCAATCGAAGTTTAAGGACATTATTTTGGATTTTTCAATTCGAAAAATTTAAGCATATCTTATGCTTCAATCAGATTTCACAAGAATTCAAATGCAAAACAATCGCTACTTCTTTCTATATAGAAGTTAGAAACAAATAAGATTTATTGTCAAGAACTTACTTAATTAGATCTTCAAATTAATCGACTAAAATCATTGGTGATATTTATATGTCTCCTTCAGTTCACACTGTTTTACGGCTACTCTTATTTAGGAAAGGCTAACACATTCATAATAAGATTCTAATGATATTATTCACAACTCTATTAATATTAGGAGTGTCGGGTCTCGAGCGAGAAAACCTCGAGACTCAAGCGATTCTTGAATTTTAAGATTAAAAGAATAATTATGAAAATATTAATACTTTAGTGTGTTAAATTAAACGACCCGATTAAAAGAGCTAGTAACTTTTATTTAAATTAAGTTATTATTTAATATATTAAAGCGCACGTAAATAAAATTTATAAATAAAGTTTATTCTCATAACTTAAATTATAACAACAGTTTATGAATTGCACTATATATTTAATTAAGAATCGAATTTATTTGATTTTTTATTCGATAGGGTTTTACATTTCCCAAAACTTTCCAATAGATTCCGGGATTATCGCCTCACATATCGCCTAAAAACACATGTTTTTTAATAACAAAATATTTTTTAATTATTAAAAAAGTATTACTATTATTGATATTATCTTCATTTCAATATTGATATCAATATATCCTCAGCAACTGAAGGCACTGACTCTGCTATTGCAGGCACTGACACAACTGTCGTTGGCTTCTTAACCACATTATTTGAATTGTTTAACTTATCTTTTAATATTCATTTAACATTAAGTGGCGTTTCATCACATTTCAATGAATGTCTTTAACACTTTGAGCTATTACTCAATTGGCTATTCTTACAGTAATTACATTCCATCCTTTTCTTATTTCCGGATCCGGATTTGTGAGTCCAATGTAACCACAATGAATTAGTAATTGGTTTCGGCATTTTATACAATTTTCAATTATTCACTTAATATTAAATAATATTGCATAATAGGGCGATTTTAAAAACGTGTTTTTAATTCCTATTTAATTATCTATTATACTGCCCTTTAATTTTAATGCATAAATCTGTGTATCTCAATGAGAGAAATTTTATAGAAAATTTTTTTTTAATTTGGTGCTACAGTTTTTGAGATATCAATATTTTTATACAAAAAGTGAGGCTTTTTGGCGACAATAATAGAATCCCCAAAACTTCCCGGAAAACTGGGCGATTCCCGGCGATGGCGATAAGGCGATTTCCCAAATGTAAAACCCTACTTGTGGGATTCGCAGTTTAACCTCTGACCCCCTCGAAAAGTATTGTGCACTACCCTGTATTTTAAAAGTTAAATGTGTTTTAAATGTTTGAAAACAGAGCCAACAGTTTTGGAAACTTTTGACAACAATTTTAGAGATAATTTAGAGACAAATAATAATAATTTTGACGAAAATCCTCCCTCTTATGAGAATGTGATTCAAAGCTCAGCCACAGCTCAACCCTCGTCTTTAGGCTATTCTAATTCAGTGATCGGTGAAGTCGAGTCTTACGGTCGAGCACTCTATACATTCAGAGCTGAATTTCCTAATGAGTTGAGTATCAAAGAGAACGAAATCGTTCATCTGATCCGTCATATCGACAATGAATGGATTGAAGGAGAAATCGATGGTCGGATTGGAATATTTCCCAAAAACTTCATTCAAATTATAGTCGACTGTGAGCTCAACACAATGTGCGCGGACAACAATTCCAATACAATAACGTATGAAGAATTTCCGGCCGATTCCTTCGCGCGAGTCTTATATGACTTCGAGGGTGAAGTAGATGGAGATCTTAAGGTAAGTCAATTCATATTTCATTAAATAATCACTTCTTAGTTAAGGAAAGTTTGTTTTAAATGAGACTAAGAATCACAGAATATCCTTAAAAATAATAGTTTATAATCGTCTTTATTATGTTTGATATTTTATATATATATTTTCACTTATTAAACATGAAAGAAAAAGTTTATTTGTAATATAATTTCTATTTAATTCATTTATTAAATAATTGTAGAAAATATCCAAAGATTTTAAGAATCCATAAAACAATCTTTAATTAGGTTTTAAACTAAAATTTAATCACACTTTTTATGAACTAATTTTTTTCAATCTTTTTGATTTTCATTTGATTAGTTTTTGACATTTTTTCCACAAAATTATAAAACTTATTAAACTTTAAGAATATTCTGTTAAAAGTTTATAGAATTTTAATAAAATGCAATAATTATTATCTCTTAAAAGGTGCGCAAAGGCGACACTTTGACACTTCTTCGACGCATTGATAATAATTGGTTGGAAGCGATGGACGACTGCGGAAACTGCGGTTTCGTTGCTTTGAATTATTGCGAAATAATAGACGACATTTCAAGCAATGTTTCAACAAATATCTCAATTATAACTGAAAATTCAGACGAAACCACTTCTAATCCGGAAATCCGTTTCAATGAAATTAATGAAAACAAAACTGCTGTAAATATTAAAGAATTTGATCCAATAAGAAGTCCTTCTAATGATAATCTTTCAGTAATTGATGAAAATATATGTAACTCATCTTCGATATCACCAAAAATCTCTCCTAAAATCCCTCGAAGACCAGCACCTGATATACCAAAAACTCCACCCAAACAATCATCGAAATCACCACAAGAAGTATCACCACATCGAGCTCCGCCTCCTATTCCCCAACATCGCAATCAAAGACATCCTCGAAGTATCAAATCTAATGACATAAATGACAGCCAATCAGCTATAAGTAGTCTTTCAACAAATTTTATTAGACAAGAATCCATTCGTTCAAGTATTACATCGACTTCCAGTTCCAGTTCTGTTAAGTCCGATACGGCCTCTGGTGTGACCACAACTGTTCCGTCGGCTGAAGATCTTAGACGTGCAGAAGAGAGAAGGAAAAAGGTTAACCATTAATACAAACTTTAAGTTATCTTCAATTATCACTCATATTATGCTTAAGAACTCTATTAATACTAATTGATTGTTAAATAAAATGTTTTTATACAATCAATGCTCTAATGATTTACTCATTATTGTTATCTAATTATAAAACAAATAATTAAATAATAGGTTCGCGAACAACGCGGATGTGTTATAATGGAGTTATTGCAGACCGAAAGGGATTATAAACAAAATCTTATGGTTTGTGCCAATATATTCCTTAAGAATCCAATAGAGGCCCGAAATAATGGAATAGACGTTAATTTAATGTTTGGTAACTTAGAAGAAATAATTCAAGTTTCGGCTCATTTAATACAATTGTTAGAAGAATCGACAGTTTGTAAGAATTATGAGAATCAAAGAGTTGGCAAATGTTTTCTACAAATAGCGGATGACATGAAAAGGGCTTATAGTCGTTATTGTAAAAATCATGACGAAGCACAGCCTCTTTGGCACAAATATGAAGGTTTGTTTGAATCTCTTATCTTTTAATTTGAATCTTATTTATAGAAAACTTATTTTATTTGAAAAAATAATTAAAATCACTTTTTATCATATATTTAAAGCTCAATCAGATTCTAAACAATATCTTCAGAAAGGTTTGGATCAAATGCGAGAAGAAACCAATTGTTTTGACATTCCTTCAGTCCTTATAAAACCGGTGCAAAGAATACTCAAATATCCATTACTTTTAAATGAATTATACAAATGTACAGAAGAAGGACACGAAGACAGGTCTGATCTGATGTCAGCCACAACTTTGATCACAGATATGGCAACGCATATAAATGAGTTCAAACGAAGACAAGATTTAGTGCATAAATATAGAAAAGAATCTTCAAATTCATTCTCTTCACGATTTTCAAAGTTAAACTTACACACAGTTATCAAAAAGTCTTCTCGTTTGGGACATCGAATCTCTTCGACTTTCGGATTAACCACTATTACAAAGGTTTGAATTAAACAAATAGTTATTGATTAAGAGATTTTGAGCCAATAATTGTTGAATAGGATGAAGAATATTCTCGTTTAGTAACAAAGTTTCGTACAGTAGAGAAAACTATTAAAATCTTCGTTAAAGACAAACAACTGTTTATGAAATCAGCGCAAGAGTTCCTAAATCAAGGCTTGACAATGATTGAGGCCATCGCTGAGTATTACGCCACAAAGAATCGTCAGCCAGAAGTGGATCAGTTGAGGACAACTCATAGAGTTATTGTCACTCAATATTGGAATGAATTTAATTTAGCGATTGATAGAGACGTGACTCCAGTTCTCAACAAATTGTTGGCCAAATTCTCAGGTATTACTCTATTTGTTAATTGATTTAAATATTAATTAATTTGATTTTATGTAACTTTAGGTCCAAATAAGTTAATAAACAAAAGAAATGACAAATTATTAGATTTTGAATTGAATACTAAAAAGCTTGAGTGCAATAAAGACCAGTTGAGGCTAAAGAGCCTTCAAGAGCAACAACATTTAGCGAAGAATATTTATGACGCCCTCAATAGTCAGCTTTTAGAAGAGTTGCCCAAATTGTGTGACATTTCAATGCAAATATTGCAGGACTGTATCCAAGCCTTTCTCATAGCGCGCAAGCAATTAATCGGTCGAATAGCGAAACATCACTTATCTCTCTTAGATTTACCACTAGTTATGGGATTCACAACCGGTTTGTTATTAATTGATTTTCTATTCATTTAAATCACTATTAATTGACCAAAATTTGAATGAATTGAATCGATAGCCTCTTTGGCGGACATAAGCGAAACATTCCATATAAAACACAACTTAATTGTCAACCAATTATTAGATGAGTTATCGATATTACCGCCGCATATATTCAAGACTAACACAACTGGTATTAAGGATTCTTGTAGTGATGACCGGATCAATCGAAAGCACTTGAGTCGCGGTTCGCGAAGAAGTTTGCAATTAAATAATATGAGCCATTCTGTTGTCAACACTACTTTTGGAACCAATAATAACAATAAAAGAGTATATAATTTATTATTTGACAAATATTTGATAAACTATTTAAATATGATATTATGAATAATGAATAGATCTCTCAGTCGCCATCACAACGCGCATACATTGAGTCCAAATATGAATACACATATTTATATTTTAAAAATGAAACAATATATTAATATTGAATTGATGCGATTAACATATTGTTCGGTTAAGCATTAATTACGACTTAATTTGAATCCATTTATAGCGCAATAAACCGGTGATTCTTTTGCTTCTCATTGATTGCAATATAATATTTATTGAAAGTAATATTGTAGTTATATTGCAGTTATATTGCAGTAATACAAATACTGCTTTAACACAATTAAAAGGTTACAAATTTATTGAAAATTACAAAATAATTACTGTTTAATCTCAATTTTGAAATCGATTTTCTCTCTCTCTCTCTCTCTCTCTCTCTCTCTCTCTCTCTCTCTCTCGCGCCTCTTTCTCCCTCTCTATTATTACTCTCTATTGCATTGTATGCACGCGCCTACGCTTTGTCCTCATTCCATCAGATGATGCATTAGAGAAGCTGTAGAGCATCCCATTATTGCAGTCTCGCTATATCTCTCTCCTCTTCCGGGTTTCAAAAGAGAAAATCAAAGAAAAGAGTGAAAAAACGCGCCAACAATCAAAACAATGGAAACAATGACACAAACAAGAAATTGCATTTATTATTATTTTGCTTGATTTGCAGCTAGGTGAATGGGGGGGCGAAGGGGGGTCAATAGTTCAATAGTTATTATTTGTAATTGAAAGCTGCTTTTGAGTGCAAAGCGTGGGTGCAATGCAGTGAAGTGTTATTTCTCATCTCTGCTCATCACTTACTTGTCTCTCTCTCTCTCTCTCTCTCTTTCACTCAAAGGTCGTTCAACTCTCATATATATAAAGAGAGTTCGCTTCACTTCAGCTCTCATTCATTGGTTGTGAATAGTCTTCAACTTCTTTCTCTCTTATTGTTGTTGAGCGCGAGAGAGGAGAGAATGACAACAAGAAGAAGAAGAGAATCAGCATCCTCATCCTCATCCTCATCCTCGTCCTCATCTTTTCGTATTGTAGTGTTGGGAAGCGCTAAAGTGGGTGAGTGAATGAACTCATTGAATGAATGGTCACTATTAGCTATTGTTGAGTTGAGTGTACTTTTGCCCCCCAATTGCCCCCTTAGGAAAGACTTCAATCGTTCGCCGACTTCTCTTCGACGAGACATTCAACGAGAGTCATGTGCCAACTGTGGAAGAGTTGCATCAGTGGCACCATCGCAACAATGAGTTGTGGAGCGAGCTTAACAACACTAACGGTCTCACTCTCAATGTGGACTTATTGGACACGAGCGGCAGTTACGCCTTTCCCGGTGAGTGAGTCACTGATCACGTGTCCACCAGTCATCACCACTAATACTCTCTCTCTCTCTCTCTTTTATTGATAAGCGATGCGAAAGTTGGCCATCGAGAGAGGGGACGCATTCCTATTGGTCTATTCCATCGACGACTCGGCCTCTTTTGATTTCGTTCAACAATTGAAAGACGAGATTTGGAGCGGGAGAGCGCGCGGCGACACTGGAGACGACATTCCTCCCATTGTGACCGTCGGCAATAAGTCCGGTAAAGTACGACATGCGTTGTGCGCATCAGTATTGATAACAATGTTGTTTTTTGTTTTGAGATTTGAATGAAAAACGAGTCGTAAAGAGAGAAATGGCGGAAACCATAGCAACCATCGATTGGGAACCAATGGGATTCCTCGAATGTTCTGCTAAACTCAATCACAATTGTGGCCGAAGTATTCTTCGGGAACTGATTCGATTGCAGCAGAGGAATGGAGCGACGGCGGCGATGGTCGGCAATCGCATCTTGAAGAGTGTTAATGGCCATTCCTCCATGTCCTCCGCCATCAACACCACTTCCAACGCCATCGATGACAATAAGAACCACAATAAGAACTATTGTTGCGTTTCGTGAACTCTCAACACGTGTTTGTCATGTGATCTCTGTTTATATTGTTTCCAAATATTGTTGCATTCCTTTTCTTGTTCACTCATTGTTGGCGCGCAATAAAGAAAACTTTTCGTTAAAAAAATTAAAACTTTTATTCAAAACAACTATTGTTGTCGCGCTCGCACTTTGAGATCACAATTAGTGTAAAAACAAAACAAATAACAAAACGAGTATTAAAGGGCACAACACGTGCGCAACAACACGTGCCATTCACGTGATTAAAGACATCTTTTGTAAAGTGGTTTTCGGTAAAGAAATGAATGAAATTAAAGTCAAAACAAAACCGAAAACTATAAACACGTAAAAACCAAAAACGAAACGTCGAAAGCCTGAACCGGGGGCGTCGCCTCCCATCCCATTTTGGCTCTCATTGTGACTATTATTGAGGTCGCGCAACGCTATAGAGAGGTCTTCTTCTCTTCTTTTGTTTTGTTTATTACCTGAAAAACAAATAATTAATTAAAGAGATAGTCGTCACGTGTTCTGTAACTCTTTCTTTACTTTCATTCCTTTGAATCACGAATGCGTGCAATTGAAGCGTCACGTGAGTCATCACGTGAAACATCACGAACGCCACCATTGTCCACAAGAAGCACTTCTCTGGCAAATCGGCTAACGGGAGATTAGTGGCCACGAAGATGGCCGCACACGCGCACAAATGGGCCGAATTGCCACCCAACCAATGGCCCCAATTGAAAATCCATCGATGGGCGGCCTCGGGATGTGGTCTTAAAGCTGCGCCAATTGGCTGAAGAAGCGCGAGAACGAAAGCCAAAGAACCTAACACTTGATGTCCACCCTAAGCGCGAGAACAATGAATGACAATTAGTTATTACAGTATTGTTGTAGAGGTGTTGGCGCGCTTACAATTCGATATTGTCCGTCGAAGTAATAGAAGATAGAGATCTGCGCCGAAACCATTAAAACCAATCCACAAATCATTAGAGCTCTGTGAAGCTGAAGTGGAAGAGTGAAAGAGTGTTATAGCAGTTTTGGCAGTTGTGGCAGTTGTGGCACATTTACTGCACATTTAATCTCACAATTTCACAATCAATCAATCGATACTCACCGCAAACCACGTGCTCACTCCGCATAAACGGCTTTCCACCCAAACACCCTTATAATGGCGCGCCAACAATGTGCCCACACTTACAACGCCCACCCACGCGCTCACCATTAAAGCGCCTAAAGGCAGATAAACACCACAATGAATGAACCATTACATAGCGCTCATGTGACTCACCGTGAATGCGCAGTAGATATACAGGTGAAGTGTCAATGTGAACCGTTGCCGCACCCGTAACACTCATATCTATTGGTGAATCGGAACTCAAGCGCTGTTCTCTTCCGTGATATCCCTTCTCACCGGAAGTCAAAGGCCCGGAAGCCATCAAAATGTGATAATTGGTGTTGAAGGGGTCGAACAGTTCCCCACTCGACAGTCGAAAAGGTTGTTTAGTGGTGATGGTCGTCGTCATGGCGACCGTCAATTGACAACTAATGACTCGGTCTTCGAGTTTGGCTCTCGCGCTCTCCAACACTGTCTCATGATTTGCAACGATTTGATTGGTTTGTCCGATGTTTTCACTCAAACCAATTCTCGCTTCGCTTTCATTAATGAGAAGACAATCAACGCTTTAAGAGAAGAGAGAAACATGTGATTCAGTCATACACAAAGCGAGTCAGACTTACACAAAGTCTTTTCCCATTTTTGAATCAAAACTAAAAGCCATTGAAAAATAGCAATTCTTGCAATTCTTCGAGATTAAAGCCATTAATTCCAATTCCATTCTCGTCTTTAATCCGTCACTAAATCCGCCTTAAATGAGGAGAATTTACATAGGATTTAAATAAGATTTACATAGGATTATCTCTCAGATTATCTCTTTTTGTTACCGGAAACCAAAAAGTCACATGACTTCCCAATTACGCAATTGCTGTCCTGAAGGTCATTGAAGGTCATTCCCAAACAGAACCGCTTTTCACAAATCGAATAATTGAGACTTTTTTCGCTTTTTTGGGACAGAATTTTCGGCGAAAAGAGCCTCTCATCACGTGATACGTCGTTTTCGACCATAAATGATGTGTTATTACCAATTCGTCCATTAATGACGTGAACCACTTTTGAGTCGATTTCTGTCCAAAAAATGTCTTTACTCTTAACAATTGTCGCTCTAAACAACACATCCAAAGAGAGACCCAAAGGAGGCGTCCAATTGGTCGAAATGGAGCTCTTCTTTGCAGCGCTTCTATGCGTTAAAGTGTTCTATGGATTATAAGACAAACGATTAGATTATTCAAGGGATTATTGGATTATCCCTTTCTTACGGGTTTATCGGAATTGCATTGTTTGGTTTGTGAGCGCGCGTCCTCTTCTTCCGCGAAAATTCCATCAATTATTGCATTCTTTTGGTTCGCATTTCGCGCCTGAAATTCAATTGAAAAGCATTGAATGGGATGGGAGTGGGGGTAGAAGTGGGGGTAGAAGTGGGGGTAGAAGTGGGGGTAGAGGTGGGGTCGAGACGGAGGAGAAAACAGATAGAAAGCCTCGACTCACTTGAAGCATAAAACCGGTGAAGTGTTGTCCGTTTTCGGCCAAAATCTCGACCTCAATAGAAGTTTGATGATGATAGAGGTCATGAGATTTGACCTCTAGAGTATAGGGTGCGCCACCAATTTGGGTGTCAACGCCATGACCTGGAACCATATTAACGCACGCGCGCACTGGTCCCCCCTGACTATAGGCGGAGACCTCCTGTGGGGGGCGAAACGGGGGACGAAATATCAATAATAATAAAGCGATTTTCGTTTTGAAAAACATTTGAAAAAATATCTGAAAATAAAAAATGAATTTCTTTATTTCTAACATTCGAACAACAATTGAGTGAAAAATGAGTTCTATTTTCTATTTTTGTTCTATTGTTTGAAAAAAGAATTAAAACCTGTTTTCGAATGAAATGAATTCCAAAACAATTGAATCGAATTTTAGGTCAAAAATGAATGAAAAATAGAATGAAATGAAAATATATTTATTTTCATAGAAAATAGAATAAACACTTACTTTGCGTTCGATTTGTTCTTTTTATTGAATATTTGTTCGAATTTTTGTTCCAAAAAAAGAATCGATTTTTAAAGACTTTTTTCGTTTGTTTTGTTATTGTTTTTAGTTTTGAGTAAAACTCGAGACCAGAACTCAAGCACTGATTGGCTCACTTTTCAATACTTTTGAATACTTTTGAATTTAACTCTTTTCATGTTTTTCAATGAAAACCGGTTTTTATCAAATCAAACGTCAAATTAAAGAGAAATTATATTTAAAACTCATATAACAATTCATTTCAAATAATAAACAAATCTTTTATGGATTTTCTCTTTCATTGACTTTTGATTTAAAACCCGTTTTTCTTTAGAGAAAAAAATCTCTTTAAAGCCATTGTTGTGTTTGTTTTTGCGCGAGAGAGAGAGCTAACCATTATATATAACCAAACAAAAGTCACTTTTGTGAGAAAAATCTTTTATTGTCGTTGTTGTTGTATTGCACGCGCGTTATTATTGTTATTGAAACGAAAAAGTTTTTTTAAAGTTTTACAATAATTGGTGTTAAAAGTGAATTAAATTTAAATTAAAGAGTATTTTGTTTAAATGTATTAAAAGTTTTATTTTTTTAGTTTTAAATCATTTTTAGAAAAGTATTTGAGAAACAAGTCTTTCCCTCTTTTGGCCAAAAATTCAATTAAAAACATCACTTTTGTTGTTTGCTTTGCTTTGCGAGAGAGAGAGTGAGAGAGAGAGAGATATAGAGAGAGATAGAGAGAGCGCCACAAATGAGAAGTTTTGTAAAATATTTTTTTGTTTTTTTATTCAATAATTTATTCTTTTATTCTTTACATTGAATTACAATAAACACTAAAATTGACAAAAAATGATGACTAGAGAAGTGGCGGTAGAGATAAACTCGTTTGACACGCGGCTGAGCTCATTGTTGGCGGCGCGAGAGGAGTCGAGGAGCACGAGTCGAGCACTCGCGTATGAGCAGCCTTATTGCGCGTTTTGCGCGCGTTCGCACTATTGTTACAATTGCTACTATTGTTGTTATCGCGCGCGTTATGGCTATTGTTGGCGTTCGAATTCTTGAGATGAGTTCTGGTCACGTGTTCGTGTCGTTGACCCGGACTTATGAATCCGCGACCGCATTGTTTGCACGCGTAAGGAAACTGTTTCGTGTGTTTATAGATTTGATGCGTTTTGAGGCTCGAGGCCTGAGTGAAGCGCGAGCCACATGAGGAACACTAAATGAGAGAGAAATGAGCAGTTAGTTTGTTGATAAGCGCGCCAACAATACCTGATAAGGTCTTTCGCGCGTATGAGTTCTCGTGTGACAAATCAGAGAATATCGAACTGAAAGACAAACAGACATTAGAGATAAATAGACACAAATGCACAACACTATGCACAACAACACTATGCACAACAACAATACCTGTGAATGTTTTGCCGCAATCGATGCACTTAAAAGGGCGTGACTTCGAATGCGTCTTTTCGTGTGATTTTAATTTCGCGGTCGAAACGAAATGGCGGCCACAGTCTGGACATGACATGAGATTCGAGTCGACTCCGGCTCCGGCCACTCCACCCGCGCCGCTCGAGTGCTTCCCTCCCCTATTGAGCCTATTGTTGTGTTTGTCTCCGCGCTGTTGCTCAGCATTGTTACGCGCGATAACTTGAGGCGCGATTGGAAGCGATTTTGTGGCGATAATGAGTTGAGTGGAGTTTAACTGCGCGTTAGTTGTATTGTTGGAATTATTTTGCATTTGAATTGAATTCAAATTGGATTTTCACTCAATTATTACTGAATTCGGAATTCATTATTGAAATCGAATACAAAATGGGTGTGGCTTTCGATTGAAGAGTTCTGTAGAACAAACACCAAATACAACACAAAATACAACACAAAATACAACACAAAATTCAACACAAAATACAACTCAGAATAGAATCACAAATTCGTCCATCAATTACGTCAATCAAATCTTTTTATAGCAAAAAGAGTCACAAATTTCATTCAAAACTAATCCAACGCTAAAATAGAATTCGAATACGAGCGAAGAGCGCGTATTGACTCACTATTGTTGTTTGTATTGTTATTGGTATTGTTAATGGTATTGTTTTTTGTATTGTTTTTGCGCTTATGTATTATTGAGTGATGTGTTGTTGTGTTAATAGTGCGCATGCGTTAAGTGTATGAATAAATGACTGAATCATTTGTGAATAAATGGAACAAAAATAGAAACAAATAAAACATTTTTAATTGCAATTCAAATGGAATCGAATCTCAATCCGAGCGAAACCATAGCAACCAATAGTCAACAAACGAGAGGACAAAACGCTCTTCAAAGGCGCGCTCAACAGCTCAAGCGTTGGCACGAACTCGAGCTCAAAGAGCAAAGTGAGCGCAACTCGAGCGCGGCCGACGACATCCAACGGCAATCGTCGCGTCGCAGTCGCGTTCAGTTCTCGTTGGCGACGCTCTTCCTTTCGGCCGTTTCTCAGGTTTTCATTGATTGAATACTTTTTTGATTGATTTTATCGTTAATTAATTGATAATTAATTGTTAATTCAGAACGAAATCGAAGAATGCGAACGACTCTTATCTTTGGTGAACAACGACTGCGATGACTGCGACGCGCCATTTGTGGACTCGACGACAGGCGATGGACTTTCCGTATGATTAATACATATAATGTTGTTTTCATTAATTGTATTGTAATTATTATTAAAGGCTTTACACCAAATGGCAATCGATGACAACCGAGAAATGGTATGAGAAACCAACCAATCATTGTTGTTAGCGCTCACATTCTTAACAAACTGTTGTCTCACTTTTAGGTCGAATTCCTTTTACGAAACGACGCGGACGTCAACTGTCGGGACAACGAAGGGGTAAATAGAGCGCGACTGAGAGAGACTGAGAGAGACTGAGAGAAACGCACAATATTTATTCATTTTATTATTGATTCTGTTTAGTGGACGCCATTGCACGCCAGCGCGAGGTATGTGGAGGGGTGCTTGGGGGGAGTGGAGGGGCAAGTAATAATCATTGATAATATTGTATTGGTATTGTTCTCGCGCGCAGTTGCGGTCATTTAGAAATCATTCGATTATTGTTGTCGCGCGACGACTGCGACGTCTTTGCCGTCAATTCAGGTCTGAATGAATGAACGAAAGAATGAAAGAAACCATTAATTAATGAATTGATTAACTATTAGATGGAGAGCTGGCGCGTGACGTCTGCGATGGCGACGAATGTTTGCAATTAATCGAAGAGAGAATGCAAAGAGATTTGAATTGCAATGAATTGAGTGAACAGCAATTGAATTGTTTGCGCGAGAAAGAGTTGTTGGCCATCGAACGAGACTTTGAGCGCTTTCTTCACTCCAATCACGTGATGACAACTGAACGCGTCCAACAATGGATTGAGAGCACACGTGACTCCACTTCTCAAGTAATGAAGGATTTGTTTCTCAACACTCATTAACTCTTATTAACTGTTTTTAAATGTGTTTTAGGCGACAGTCATTCACGTGTGCGCCGCAAAAGGCTATCAACAGGTCTGTCGCGCGCGCGTCCACTCAATTAATAACTCCATTAATAATAACTGTTTGTTTAGATTTTAACGCAAATTCTGGACGTCATTAACGACAAGATTGATATCAATTCGATCGTCGACTGCGACGGATTCACTCCATTACACGGTTTGAATAATAAGATAAACGTTCAATAATTGCAAACTTATTATTAACAATTATCGCCTCCACCGCCCCCACCCTCATAGCGGCCGCCTTTTGGACCCAATACTCAACTTTCGAAACGCTTTTAAAATTTGGCGCAAATTTCGAACAAAAGACACGTGACTCACGCGTGATCAGCGATTTATGTACGTGAATGTGAATCACGAATTGCACTGAAAAGACTATTAATTGATTAATGGATTCATTTTTTATATTCATTTTTTATATTCATTTTAAGGCAACGAAAGTCAATTCAAACCCTTTTTGGCATTAATTGAAGAAACGAAAAAAGCGCGAGAATTACAACAATTGCAGGTCGAAAGAGAACAACAGAAACAGAAAGAGAAGTCAATTGCGGAACAGTTGGAGAGGACGTCGTCACAGATCAACAACAGTCAGGCGTTGGCGTCCGCGTTATCGCAGTCGTCCGCAGAAGTAATCACTCATTACTGCTATTGATAACTATTATTATTTATAACTATTATTATTGATAACTATTATTAATAACAATACATTTCTATTGTGTTGACTATTAGTGCGAAAGACGATTGAACGCTAAGCGACAGCGCGAGTCCCGGCGATCCACTCAAGGCATACAAAAAGAAGACATCGAATTGGCGTTAAATCAAACTTTGATGAGAAACAAGAGTGACAACAATGAGAGTGAGAGTGAACAACAATCGACGAGTGAGCGCGTCAATGTCGAGAAGACGACGACTGAAGAGACGAATCACAACAACCAATCTCAACCTCCAAAACCGGCGCCAATTCGTCGTCGTTCTAAACGTCGTTCGACTGGAATCGAAGCCGAAGATATCGAACCTTTTAATGCAACGAAAGATGCAATGGAGACGACGACGCAGTCGTCAAACAGCACAACGACACCAACGACAACGACCACAACCATTCACGACAATGACGACTGCGTCGACTCTTCGAAAACTATTTTAAGCGTAAGTTTTTATTTATTTATTTAAAAGTTAGAAATTTAAAAATAGCGACGACGACGCCCTTTCATTCATTCGTTGTGCAAATGTCGTCGTTTTGAACGATAAATTGTCGCAAATTATGTCGAATTTCGGAACTTGGAATTTGTCGCGAAATCCGCGTCTTTCGGCGGCCAACAAGACGTCGCAGTCGTCCGCCTCGAGTCGCATCCCGTCGTCGTCGTTATCGCGCAGTTTAACGCAAATGCCGTCGCAGTCGTCGTTTGGCGGCGGCGCTGGTGTGTCGTCGGCGTCACAGTTGCCGTTCATAACGACGGCTCCGACGCATTCAAACACTCAGACACATTCGCATCGCAGAGCGTGAGTATTGCAAAGAGTCCATTATTCTCACTGTCATTGTTATCACTGTTATCACTGTTATCGCTCGCACAGACCGCACGTGTTGGGACGTCGTTCTTCCGCTCACTCGACGACGCCTTCGACGTCAGCGACGACATCCTTCACAACAAACCCGCGATTGCGAGCGTCACAGTCGTCATCTCAGCCGTCGTCCACTCTTTTGTCCAACAATTCAAACAATAATTTCTCTTTTTTTGTATTTAAACACTTTTTCTTTATTAACAAAATATAAATAATTTATAACAATAATGACTAAAATATGTGCGAATTGAATATCTATTACAGACGTCTGCGTCGACACCACATCAGTCGTCGTCAACCCGTCCGTCATCGCGATCGTCGTCGCGAACGTCTTCCGTGTCGTCACTCAATGACAACGAAAGAGATAAACAAATAGAAGACGAAAAAGACTATAAAACGCTTTACTTTGAATTACTTAAAGAAAATGAATTTTTGATAAAAAAAATTAAAGATTTTGAAAACAATAGAAAATCTGAAAAAGAGTTTTTGGCAGAAAAAAGACATCTTTTGAGAAGAATTTCCGAATTGGAGGAGGAATTGAACCAAAAGGAAGAAATTAAGAGTGAAAACACACGCCTTAAAGACGAAAACTCCGCCCTCATTCGCGTTATTAGTAAATTATCAAAATGATTGACTCGAAATCAATACTATCGATCATCGGTCGCGCGATCGCATCTCTAGTCTTCTTCTTTCTCTTCTTTTTATTTATTTTTGATTTCAATTAAAAGTGTTTTTAAATGTGTTTTAAATAGTTTTCAATCTGTTTATAAAGTAATTAATAATTAATTAAAAGAATAAATAATAAATAGTTATTAATCAATAGTTATTAATTAATTCAATAATTACGTCATTTAAATGTATTTCCGATAGAAATGAAAGTCCAATTAATAATAGAAAACCCAATAATTGAACGCTTTTTAGAAAATCTTGAGTTCTATTAAACCAAACGCTAAGAAGAAAAAAACCCATCAATTGGTGGGCGTTTCCAAATGCACGCCACGCCCACATCACCACCCATTGCACGTGAGATTTGAATATTTCGAGTTTAATAGGGTTGGGATTCACTTCTAGTATAGTATGAAAGCGATCGATATATCGATTCCACAATATCGATGACAACAACAGCTGTAAACCGAACATTAGATGAATTCTGAACAATTCGTTATTCGTCAAGAATGAGGGCGTGATTGCAATTGCGTGACGAACCATTGCAAGTAATGTCATTCTATTGGACGTACTTTCTGTCACGTCATTTATGGATTGGGACGCTTTGCCCCCATTGAACGTCATTTGGACGTCATTTGTGGCGAGAATTTGGTATTTATTGATAGAAAGCGTTCTTCTCTTTAAATGAACGAAAACTGCAATGAGAAACAATGTGAACCCAATAGCATCGCACGCGCCGTCCATGAAATAGCCTTCGGTGCCCTTCAGTGACAACTCCTTTTTTGAGTTCAAACCCATTCGAATTCGCGCCAAAACTCCGTCCAAATCATCACAGAATTGACGCGCGAGGAATACCACGACTGCGACGCGTCTTAAAGCGATTGAATGAAGCGGTTCGCAAAGCACTAGTTTAGAGGCAATGAAGGCGACGACGACGCCGAAGATGGACACGTGATTGGCTGTGATTTGTGGAAAGTTAAGTGAGAAGTGAGTCAACGCTTCAAAACGATGTGTGAGGGGAGAAATTATATAAGTATTGCAATGATCTAACATAACCAATTTCACTGTCATTGTTGTCTATAATCATTATAATATATACATAATAGTCATCATAATAGTCATCATAATAGTCATCATTATAACAGTTCATTATTATCCTATTGTTTACCTGATTGTAGTCTTTCAGAGATATTTCTTGGATTTTATGATAAAGTCTTAAATCCATTAAAAGAAATACAAAAATCAGACAAAACACGAAAAAAGACGAAAACTTGTATTTCATTTTCACCGATTGTTGTTATTGTTGTGCGCACGCGCCCACTCTCGCACTGACCTCACTCTCTGACGTCACTCAGGTTTCGTTCGTTTCAATGCTTTTCTCATTCATTGAGTGTTTATTAGACGACAATCTGTTTGAGAGAAAGAATGATTTCTTAACAGAATAGAAAACATCTCTTTAAATGTGATTTTCTTTTTGAATGGATTTAAACTCTAATAAAAGTGTTTTCAGTGAATCCGTGATCAGTCATTGCGAGCGCACAACAACAGACACAACAATAACAACAACAACGACCGCGTCTTCCGAATGTCATTCCGTCGCCGACGACTCGATGGACGTCTGGGACGCCGACGCGGACTCTGAGTCCGCGGACAACGCAGTCGTCGATTGCGAAATAGATTGCGGACTAACGGCGAATGACATAAACGACGCGGACGTCGATGATAATCAGGTATTCATTTATCATATTTTGTGTTAAATAAGAAGTTTTTTTAAAGAGTTTTTATATTTTGTTTAAAGATTTGTTTTAATGACAATACAATTGAACAACAAATGAGTCCTTATTTGAGTTGGAATTCAATGAAAACTCATTATTCGGTTATTATATTGAATAATCCTCTTTGGGCTCAATTTGGGGATAAAGATAATGACAGCGACGTCGACTGCGACGCACATCACATGTCAAAGAAGTCTCTGAAGACGTCCGCCATTGAAGAGGACTCCGATGTGGACGAAGATGACTGCGACGACGATGACGTTGTGCCGAAAGCCGAACGACAGAGCGGTCGTCGACGCGGTCAGCCATTAAAGACGGCGACGACTGCGACGTCAATAAGAGGGCATTCGTTGAGAAGTGAAGTTCATTCACACAGAAGAACAGCACAACATCTCAATGGCTGTAATGGAAGCAATAGCATTAGCCATACGAGTAGTGGTATAACAGGTATTCACGTGAATGACAACCGGTTCTGTCTCTATACAACATTCACTATAGCATTCACCATGCTACATAAGCTACATAAGCTGCATAAGCTACATCAGCTACATTGTGCTACACTTGTGCTACACTTGCATTGCATTGCATTGAGTGCTACTCCACTCACTCACTCATAGCTGCACTTGTAGTTCGCATTCCTTTGCGTTCATTGCACTCGAATGCTCGCGCGTGAACTCATTTGACCTGAAATTCTCGTTTCCTAAAAATCAAAACCAAGACATTGACCTTCAAAGCCAATGAAGAGTGGCATTAATGTAGTAGCATGGTGAATCGCCCCCATTGCCCCCCAATCAATTCGTACATGAATGACGTCTTTCTTTTGCAGAGGGACCGATTGACCTCCAAATGGAAGATTTTTGTGGGGCGCGTTCCTCGTCCATCAATGACGTCCACCCATCTTCGGCCCCCCCGCCAGTTGTGAGCACTTTAGCCGCTTTGCTCAATAATCCGCCCAACAATTCTTCAACTCTTCCATCAATGACGTCTGTGTCGTCGCCCGCATTTCCACCCACCCCTCCCTCCTCCCATTGCGGGTCAGATTCGGAAAATATGAGAACGTCTTTCGACTCGAATGGATGTCCGACGACGACTACAACACTGTCGTCCAGGTTGTGATGAGAGCGACGCCAAAACATAATAATCTCATTCTTTTAATTGTTTTTAGAATTTCTGAAATTCAATTCAAACGCAAAAATGGCGTTAAAACGACGGCGACGTCTTCTCCACAATCGACAACGCAATCAACTATAAATCCGACTGTAATTCACATTCAATTCATTTGTTTTTCATTTTTTTAAAAAGAATTTTTATTTAAACAGAAATTGATTTCAATTCAACCAAAAAACGCAATTCACGGAACGGCAGGTATTCGGGATTCTCGCGCTCTCTTTATTGTCGCGATTAATACTCTTTTTCTTTTTTTCAGTGATTTTAACCGAAGAAGAGAAGAGAACTCTTGTCGCCGAAGGCTGTAAGTGTGCGCATGCGTGCGAAGCAGTAATCACCTTAGCGTTTGTTTCATTCCCATTTCGCTCTCATTCTCATTTCTCACGTTTAGATCCGATTCCGCAAAGATTTCCTTTAAGTAAAAGCGAAGAAAGAAGTCTTAAAAAGATTAGAAGAAAAATAAAAAACAAGATTTCAGCGCAAGAATCGAGACGTAAGAAGAAGGAGTATATGGAGGAGTTAGAGAAGCGCGTTCTCGCCTTAGACTCCAGAGTGAGAGAGCTCGAGAAGGAGAACAAACAGTTGAGAGCGTCGAGTAATAACCTAAACAATCTTCAAATTAAAGAAGAGATTTTGTAAATGTTAAAAAAGAGAATTTATTTATTTATTAATCGTTTATATAATAATAATAATATTTTAATAATAAAAATGACTTCAAATGTCTTCCATTTCAATAATCGGAGCTTTCGATGACTTTCGTCGTCCACTATAATAGACGTCGCAGTCGTTCTCAATATCTTCGTTGTCATCAAAATAGGGAACCGAATGAGAGTCGACGACGGCGTTGGCGTCTTTTATGTCATTGTCTCTCATCGTTTCATTGATTTGTTTTGTGTTTTGAAACAGTTTTAAATTGAAGAGAAGTGGTTGAGAACGAGAACGGAATAACTTCTCTGTGAAACAGCCGTTATAGCGAAGAGGGGGCGGGGCGTGGCTTATACTAGTTGAGTTGTTATTATTATTATTATTGGTTATTATGGGATTAATTGGTGGAAAATAATCGCAAATCGAAATTGAAGGCTAATTATTGGGGGGGAATGTATGTTAATTGCATTTATGAATGGTTATGTTAAAAATCATTAATTGTTTTCTTTATTTATTATTCAATTAAAGCATTCATTCATTGATTAGTTTTTTGCAAAAATTTCTTAGTTTTTAAGCTTTTATTGAAAGGGGTTTTGGGGCGGAAAGTGATGAAAGGGACGCAACGCGTGGGCAATGATTTCCTCTTTTAATAATAATTGAATAATAAATAAAACAAATTATATGATAGAAAAAAGACATACAATTAAGGGTTTCTTCGATTTGTCCAAAAATGACGAGTCTTTGGTGTCTGAGATGTCTTCCGGGGAATCCGTTTCCGCTTCTGATTCCGATTCGTCGCTTTCGTTATGACTTTCTGTCTCTTCCTCTTCTGTCTCCCAATTGGAACTATTGTTGTCTTCACTTTCATTAGAATCTGAGAATTCCTCCGAATTTGCGGAACTTCGACTCAAATCATTTAAATCACTTCCGCTTTCATTATTTTCGATTAATTCGATTTCCGTTTCGTTGTTTTCGATTTCTTTGTTTTCGAATTCAATTCTTTCCCGAAAATCGATTTTTTCGACTAAAAAGATTTTAAAGAATGAGAAATAAATGAAATAATTAAAAAAAATTTTTATACCTTTTTCTAAGAAAAGTTCTTTCGCTTTAAAAAGTTTTGAATCGTTTTTCTTTAATTGAAAACTTATTTCATTTTTATCTAAAAATTGTTTTTCTTTTTCATTAGATTTGAGACAAAAAATACACAAAAATTTTAATTCATTTCTAAATTCATTTAAACGTAAACTAATTCCACATTTCGAACAACACAAACACGATCTGAAAATACAATCAAAAATACGATCAAATATTTAATAAAAGTTTGTTTAATTCATTTATTTCTCAAACCTATGAAGAACTTCTCCGGAAACGGAAATCCTTTTAAACGAAAACAAAATACAATTAATAGTAATTAATGCGCAACAATCACAATGACAAACCTCTCCATTGCGTTCACGTCTGTTAAACAGCGAACACATTGTTTTCGCGCGGAAGACGACGCGGACGTAAACGAGGACTCAGCGCGCTCTTTCTCTTCATTGTTTTCATTCGCTTTTTTCATTCTTTGATTTAACTCTTGAGACAACCTTTGAATCCATTCTTGACTTATATTTGTTTTCGTCTCATTGTTTTCGCGCAGTTTTGGCGCCATTTTTGTCTCCAATTGATTGACACGTGATTTGAGAATTTCGCGCGAATTCTCCAACAATGGTTTCGGCTTTGAATCAGTTTTTGGAACTTTTGAAAAGAAATGCTTTAATTGCAATTTTGATTATAGTTCCAAATCATTATATGATTATATGATTATATGATTATATGATTATATGATTATATGATTATATGATTATATGATTATATGATTAT